>PVIA01010381.1:0-52290 GCA_004024845.1 Tonatia bakeri | reverse complement strand
GGCCCCTTTGTTCCCGAAAACGTGCTCCTACCGTCTGTTTTTTTCAATGTCTGGTCAACTTCTGATGTCCTGTTTTCATAAATGTTGCGATATCGGTGGTCTCCTGTTCTGTCTCTCCTCAGATCGGCCGAATTCTCCCCAGAGCAGTGGAGAAGGGGATCAGGACTCCCCCCACATCGCCGCCATCTTCCTCTCCCCAGGATGTCAATTCTTGGCTCACTTCTGTTCATGATGGAATAACCAGGATTGGTTTTACACATCTGCCTTAAAGAAAAAATGAATAAATAAAGAAACATAAAAAACAAAGCAAAGCACAAAACTGAAACAAAATACATGATACACTGCATAACACATGATGTCACTGCATGACACACTGAACAACAGGCTTCCAGTGCAGCGATACCTGAGGGAAGAAAACCAAACAAGGTCAGCTCTGTGATGGCCACAGATCACTGTCTGGAACTTCAGTCCACACCACGGGGAGGCAGAACCCAGGCAAACCTCGTGATCTGCCTGAGTTAAAGAGATAAGGTAGGCTTGAAAATTCGGGAAGTCAATGCAGCTAGAATTCATGGGACTGAGAACCAGAGAAGAGAAAGCAGCAAGGAAAAAGCAGAGCTGAAAACCCCTTTCTGAGATTAATTTAATACAGAACATCATGCTCAGCTGAAGACTCCTTCAAGCTCATTAATCTGTTGCATAACTTTATTAGAATGTAATGTAATGATTAAAAATGCCAGAGCATTTTAATCAGACTTAAAATTTAATTTCCTTCCTCTTATTTATGTAATGTTTTATTAAACAGCTCTAATAGGAGAATTGCAACCAGAGAAAGAGACTGTGTTTTCTAAATTCAAAAATACAAACAAGCCAGCAGTGTGGTTATGACAGGTGAGGCTAGAAAAAGGAAATAGAGTTTGAGCACGCAATGGTCAGATGTGGCTGCATTGTGTTATGTCATTTCATCAATATTAACAGGCTTCTGTTTTAGAGCAGGAGACTGTTAAACCATGCAAGGAAGTTTGATGAAAACTATGAAGCTAATGAAAAACTGCTCACATATCATAACTTCATTAGCTGTACACAGTTGGACATACTCATTTTCATAGAAGAAAGGACTTCAGCAGAAAGGAATGCTCAAGTAAAAGCAAACTGCACAGACTTCTTTTAACTAAGCATATGCAAGATATTTTTTTAAAAAATTGAATGTTTGAGTTCTTATTGTTTCTTTTGTGCATTATTATAGTTCCAAGATTCTTAAAATGTTATGATTGATTAAACAGAGTTGTTCTCAAAACAGTTCAAAGCTATTTAGGTAATACTAATAACCAAATACTCCTTCTAAGATAAAACAATATTTTGCATTTTTTAGCACAGGTTGAAATTTGCAAGGAATTCAAATTATGTTTAGCTCATTTTTCTAACTTACATTTGGTTTGGAATACTTTGCTTAATTATACCCTAAATCTAATGTTAGCAGAAGAAAATGAAGTAATGAAGACTCCTCTTTAACTGAGCATGCCACTAGATACTTCGTGTACATTGCTTTTGAATTCTCAATCACTATGAGAAGTAGACATCATATCTTTTTTATTTATAAATCTGAAATCTGAGTAGATCAAGCTAGAAGCAACCTGTAAACCTGAATTTGAAGTGTAGGATGAGAAACAGGAAAGAGAAAGGCCCAATAAGTCAAAGACTTGAGAGATTGGAGAGTGATGGATCAGTCATTTCAAAAGAAGCCCTGGCAGGTAACTTAGCTGGTTGGAACTTCATCCTGATAGACGATGGTTGCCCTTCTGCCTCCTGTCAGGGCACACACAAGAAACAACCAATGAATGCATAAATAAATGGGAAACAAATTGATGTTTCTCTCTATCTCTCTCTCTCCCCTTGCCAATTAAAGTGAACAAACAAACCAAAAAGGCCCCCCAAAAACAGCAAGAGACCCAGGAAAGAAGGAAGGGATAATGTCCACTGGCTCAGGATATGGAGGTCATTGGTGGTGATGCCAAAGTTCTTCCACAGTCTAAGGACAGAAGAGAAAGTGAAAACTGAAGAAATTGAGAGTAGACATCTGCTTTAAAAAGCTTGGTTGAAAATGGAGTAAAGATATGACTGGCATTAGTGTCATGAGTAAATTAAAGGAGAGGTATTCTGTTTATTTTTTAAATTATTTATTAGAAGAGCATTATGCTACGTGAACTAAGCCAGGTAGTGAAAGAGAAATACCATATGATCTCACCTATAAGTGGAACCCAATAAACAAAACAAACAAGCAAGCAACATATAACCACAGACATTGAAATAAAGAACAAACTGACAGTAACCAGAGGGGAGGTGGGAGGGGATAATGGGGGGGGAATAAGGGTTTTCAGGGACATCTATAAAGGACACATGGACAAAACCAAGGGGGGGTGAGGTCAGGGATGGGAGATGGTAATGGCTGGGGTCAGGGGTGGGAGGAAAATGAAGACAACTGTACTTGAACAATAATAAAAAAAAGTTTTGTACACCCCCCAAAATAAAAATAAAAATAAAAACACACGCATACACAAAATAAAACTAAGATAGGGAAATTTAAATGTTATTATTTTCGGAAAAGACTATCAATATGTAGAATTTAGTGGAAAGCTCAGTGTTGGGGACCACCCTGCCTGGTCTTAGGAAGCTGTAACCCCCCGTGACTTAGGCTGAGTGAGAGACCTCTGGACCAGGAGCCACTAAGGAGACAAAAGTTATTTCCCTGGCATGAACACTGTCTGTTCAGTGCCTGGCCTCCTATGCTTGATCAGTTAGCCAATGACGGGTAAGATTTCCCACAGAGGGAATCGCCTAAGACAGGCATGATCACGTGGAGGCTTCAGGGAAGAGACTCACGGGGCTGTGGAAATGAAGGGGTGATCGACATCAACCCCTGCCCCCTCAGCTTTGTCAAAACCTGAATCTTTGTTCTTAGATGTGAGAAATCCAAGTCTCCTGGCTGCCTTCGTCTCCTGCCCAACTCAGGCCTGCGGAAATAGCTAAGGGGTGCAGCCCAGACCAGATATGACAGACCGTCGGGGTAATCAGGCCTAGGACATAGAATATGAAAGATCCTGTGAGATCTGTTTGCTGGAGGATGTTATTAACTTGGAATTTGAAGGCATAGACAGGAAACCAAAACTAGCCCTTTGAGCCATGTAGTCTTTTCATATGTTAAAACTCTGATCTCTGCCCAGAATCACAGCAGGAGTTCTGTTAGCATCTTTGTAAGTCACCTGTTCCCTTTGATCCTTTCTGCCAGACTGTGAATCCACAAGCTGAGTCTGCTTTCTTAATAAAAACCTACTTGGGTAGAGAAACGGGGCACTCTCCACTAGAGAGAGTGGCTGTTCTGTCTCTATTCCCCCACAGGACCTGGTTGTCTCTGTGTATATTTTTCTTGTGTTTCGACAAGCATCTGCAGCAGAGATGGACACTTCTGGCCAGTATCCTCTACAGCTCAGAGTCAAATTTGTAAATTAAGAACAAGTATACTTTCACAGTAAAGCATTTGAAAGGGAGTCTAGCTTTCAGATCAACTGGCTCACTGTGAAAGAGAAAGGAAATAGTGATAGTTCAAAATTTGTATAGTCATTGAAATTCTTATTAGATAATAATTGGGTCAGCAATGCTAAAAATTGGATATTCACATTTTTGGAAATATGGTACACTGGCCTTACCATAACCATAAACATGGAAATATCTAGGTAAGAACAAAATACATAAAAGAGACTATCATAGAGTAGTTCAAGTAAGAGAAGAAGTTATTGGCAGAGGTAAAGGGAGAGAACGTATAGCAGGACATATTCTCAGGTGTAAGTTAGCCTTCATTGGGAAGACAGCCCACCTTGGTGGCCAAGCCTGCAGGGGGTTGGTGACCAGTGGAAAGGTCTAGAAATTCTAAACTGGAGAAGGAAGCTGGAGAGAAATTGTGAAGAGTTAAATCTTCCCTGGACAAAGGGGATTTTCCCCACAACCACACTGAGAGTCAAAGTCTGATAAATTTTTTTGTGGTGAGAAGAAAGAATGAGTAACAAATTGAGCTTGGTAGAGTTAATTTTTTTTTCCAATTGTGGTACACTTACACAATGGAATACTACTACACAGAAGAAAGAAAGAAGGAACTCTTCCCTTTGCAACAGCATGGATGGATCTGGAGAGCATTATGCTAAGTGATATAATCCAGGAGCTGAAAGACAAATACCATATGATCTCACCTATAAGTGGAACCTAATCAACAAAACAAACAAGCAAGCAAAATAGAACCAGAGACATGGAAATAAAGAACAAACTGACAGTGACCAAAGGGGAAGGAGGAGGGGGGTAAAAGGGGAATGAAGGGAAAGAAACTAGTCAAAGACCATGTGTCAGTGGCACATGGATGTGGACCACAGTGTGACGACTGACTGTGGTGCAGGGGTTGACCTGGGCATAGTGGGACAAAGGGGGAAAAGTTGGGACAACTGTACTAGAATAACAATAAAATATTTTTTTTTAAAGCTGTGGTACATTTACACAAGGGGATATTATACAATGGTAAAAAAGAAAAAACTCTTATTTTGCAAGAGCATGGATGGATCTGAAGAAAATTATGTTAAGTGAATTAAGCCATCGATGAAAGAAAATTGCCACATGATTTCACTTATAGGTGGTCTCACTTATATGTGGAATATAATGAACACAATAAACCAAGCAACAATATAGTAACAGAAGCTTAGATACATAAATCAGACAGATAGCTCTTGGGGAATGGTATGAAAGATGGTGAAGGGTTTAACCAAAGGACATTTATGCACAACCCACAGACCCAGAAAACAATATGGGGATTGGCTTGTGGAGGGAGAGGATGGGGCTAGGTAGAGGTGGGGAAAGGGAGAGAAAAGCAGGAATAACTGTAACAGCATAAAAAAATAAGAATAAATTTTTTAAAAAGTGTAATGGAAACAGAAAGCAGAAACAGACCTTAAATTCACAACGTTCGACTCTTCCAACTATCTTTCCAAAGCATCATGCTGTCATTTTCTTTTATGTACTAAACTCTATTTATATTTGACAGTTTCAAAACATGAGAAGAGCACTTACTATGCCTCACATTTGCTTAACACTTTGACATAGGTAATATAATTAAACACTCCCTCCCTTCCTTCCTTCCTTTTTCCCTCACTGCCTCCTCTGACCTGGGTTATAAGTGAAAAAGTAGAAAATATCAGTCCTTCCCCTCATTTTGCTTCTGGTCTTTCCATGCTTTAGTCACAATATTTATTACTGACAGTAAAAGTATTTGTCTCATGGCGTGTGTCAGTTCTAGACTTTCTAGAAAAATTCAAAAATATCTTTGTGATTTCATGTGTGTTTCTTACTCTTTCCTTTCATTTTAATCTTATAAATAGACTTCTCAACAACACAAATTTTTAGGGAGTCACTCCTTTCCTTAGGTAATTCTGAATGTTTTGACCTCCTAAAACTGATTTTAACTCAAGAATACCATCACTTCTGATATTCTCTGGTATAAGATTTTTTTCCGTGACCTTTCATATGCAACACTTTTTTTTCGCTTTTCTGATTTTTGACACTGTCTCTCCCAATTGATATTTTAGAACTTAATATTTTTCCTTCAATAACCACAAAGTAGGTGCATTGCATCCAGAAACACTACTACCAATAATAATAAAAGTACATGTAATCTACTGTTCCACATGGAAAATTTCAATGAACACTGATTTTCACATAAAAATTAACTAACTCTTTGATTCGGTATTTAGGACTCTTCATATAGACCTTGTCACTTCTTTTCAGTATATCCCCCACTGCTCCCACCACACTCATTCTGGCATCAACATCATCCTTCCACTTCTCTGAATTACTTGTGAATATTGTTTTATATGTACACATCTCTCCATATCTTGCTTAATTAACCCTCTTTTCTTGGCATGTTTTCTCTTATATTTTGCCTCTGAGGTTACTGTTTATTCTCTAAAAAGATGTCAAGCATTTAACACTAAAGCATTCAATACTTTGAGCTATTCTCTTAACTGGAGAGCATGAATTAAGATAAGAAAAAAAGAGCAAAGTATATACTGCTTAGGAAAGAAAAAATGTTCATGAATATGTAAAACCTTCTATCACAATATATACTATTGATTTATTTTAAAAATATAGTTTATATTTTAGGATGCTTTCATGCAGTGCCAATACTTCCTTGACTTACCCCATTTTTTTAGGTTAAACTATTTCTTAAATAGCTTAATTAAGCTTATATACTAAATTTCTAATAAACTTACTATGACACATTTAGTGAGACTGAGTTTTTTCCTCCAAAGATTGGAATCTCATTAAATTTTTAGTATTTATAAAAAGCAACACGAAATAATAAAATGAAGCAGCAGGTGGAGCTCAAGAATATATTAAGACTTGTTCCTCTAGTCACTTTTAATTGTTGAATCTGAAGTAATTGAGAATTCCAGATGTACTTACACTTATTTTTATTATTACCCAGCACTGCTCTTTTTATAAGTATATTGTGCACTTATTACCGAATTCTGGCATTTTCAAAATTATCGGATAGGTTATGTTTATCCAATATTTAAGAAAATGAAGACATAGTGATAGAGATTAGTAATTATATTTTAATAATATTTATGCTTTAATAATATTAATGTTTTATGATGTGCATATTTAAAATGACATGCATTTTAAATATATTAAATGGTTGTTTTACTTAAAAACTTTCCTTTGTAAAACTACTCCTAATCATTACCTGATTAGGGATCACTAAAGAAAAAGTCAATTCACACATTATGACTATTGTATCCTCAGTTCACATCTCATCTCCAACAATTACTTCTTGAGAAATTTCATCTCATCCTAATTAAGCTTTCTGTGACTTACCCTAGTGCAGGTAAAGTTAGTTGTTTTTCCTAAGTGCTTTATCATCATCAACTATATCAATTTAATTGCAATTAATGATTTAATTTTCTATTCTCCAGCTGGGTTATAAACTCTATATCCACAGAACCTAGTGCAGAGCCTGACATATGGTTTGTATTCTGTAAACATTCACTTCACTGAATGGCAGGAGATGTGCATTTGGAGGATAGGAAAGAACAATGAGAGAGAAACAGAAACTCTACATAGAGTAAGGCACATACAAGGAAAATAAGTGATGGGGAAGGAGTAGTGTCAGATTTGCAAGCGCCTCATTTAAATCCATAATTATCTTTGGTAAATATAACAGGATTGACATCGTGGAGTAACTTCAGAACAGTTTTGAGTTCATACTAATGCTTTGAAGAGACACTTTTCTGACAAGGAATACCAAAGGTCAGGCAGTTCACTCACGTGAGTGAAACAGGATTGGCCAGAATTATGGAAAACTGAGAGCACATGCTGCATCTAAAGGACGCACCACTTACTCAGGTCCTGACGCTAACTGATATGCAGAAGTATGGACTAAATATTCTAGAGTCTTAAATCCTATATGAGAAGCCAAAATCAAATCTCATAATTTTATGAATTGTTTATTAAATTTAAATTTTAAAATCAATATCTGGTTTAAAAAACTTATGTCTGTGCAAATGATCTGTCCCAAATACAATCAATTAGTCTGCCTTTCCTTGACTCAATAGGCAATAGCAGCTATTATGGAGGGGCAATGACAGACTCGAGGAACAGCTGGGAATCACACTGAACAGGAGTAACTGTGGCAACACACACACACACACACACACACACACACAGAAATACACAGTTATAAATACAGATATACAGTATTTGAATGCAGTTATTTACCTGAGCTATGGCAATTCTTCCTGTCCTGTTGTCCTCTCTTTACCCATTCTTTAATTTATTTTAAGCCATAAGTTAAAAGGTAATTTTTCAAAAGTTATCTTTTTAAAATTGTCAGTTTCTATCTGTATTTCATTTATTCAATATAGTGCTGTTTTGTTACAAAGTTAACATATGCTCCTTGAACATCCAAAAACATGGAATGGAAATCTCTCCACCTGATTTTATTCCACACCCACAATCACAATTAACAACTTGATTTATATTCTTCCATAAATATACAGCTCTTTAAATAGAAAAATATATACATTACAATGTCTTATGCATAGTTTGATCCATTCTTACAAAAGCGGACACATTGTGTGTATATTTTATAACAGCATATTATAATCTGGTTCGCAATTTATATTTTATTGTGGATACCTTGTCACTATATGTGCATTTAACTTATCCAAAGGGAAATATGTTTAACCAAATGAAAAGGAAGTAGGAAGAATTCTAAAAACTGTACAGACGTTTCTGTTACATGAGCAGAATGTCTCCGAGTCACTATAGACAAAAACTTTCCTTCTGTTTCCTTTGCTCCCTCTGTCGATCCCCATTTCTAAGACCATCAGTGAGTTTTCTCAGGTGAGCTCTTACAGCACTAAGTTTGACATAGTAGATGAAACACTTATGTTTTGTAAAACATCCACTTTATATAGAAGTTACCTAATTTATTCAGGGACATTCTCTCCAATGTGACACCTTACAGAGAGATTTTTAAGGCTAATTTATATTATAACTAAATTTAGTTCCATATTGTCTTTAGAACCAAACTCCCTGCCAAGGCAAACTTTATTGTATGTTTCTACCCGTTTTTTAAAAAATGAAATGTACTGGGGTGACATTGGATACTGAAATTATATAAATTTCAAGTGTATGTTTCCATGATACATCACCTGTATATTGCACAAGTGCCCACCACCCAAAGTCAAATCATCTTTCGTCACTGAACATTTGCCCCGTTACCCTTTACTACTCCCCCAATCCCTGCCCCTGGTAACCAGCCTACTGCTGTCTGTGTCTATGTGTTTTGTTTGCTTTTCTTGTTTGTTCATTTGTTCCTTTCAGTTTTATATCCCAAATATTAGTGAAATCATATGATTCTTAAATTTTTCTGACACTTTGCTTAGCATAATATTCTCAAGGTCCATCCATTTTGTCATAAATGGCAGTATTTCATCTTTTTGTGGCTGAGTAATATTCCTTTGTATATGTGTACCACATCTTCTTTATCCAACCATCTTTCAAAGGATATTTTGACTTGATCATTTTTTTCAGTAGAAGATTAGTTCACTTTATTTGTATATAGTAGTGCATTTGCTGATACTCTGCAGACACACATTTACCTGGGAAGACTAGTGTCCTTTATTTTTATTATTTTTCATGACTATTTTACCTATTCTACAATAATTACTTCTTCAAGATAAATTTTACAACGAATTGGAAGAACACAAATTAGTTTTGTTAGAATTCTGAATGAAAATACATTAATAATACATATTTATTACTATTTATTGAGTTCCTCTTTTGTGTCAAGTGTTTTGGGCCATAACTCTTTATAGTAGACATCACATTGTTATTATACATATTATACAAACAAAAACATGGAGACTCAGAACAGTTAACTAATAGTGACTTGAGGTATTTAGTCAGTGGGCATTAGGGATAAGATCAAAATCAAACTTGGAACCCCCCTACCTAAACTGTGTCTCCTATTCCACTTTTAATATATATATGTATGTATATATATGTATATATATATGTGTGTGTATGTATGCATATATATGTAATATTATGTGTATATATAATTTCAGTATGGGGAGAATTTATTTCTTTACAGTACTGAACCTTCCCAGTCAAGAATGCATTATCGGTTGTCTCTTCTTGTGTTCAAATAACATTCATCATGATCATCATCATCATCACATAATGTGTCATTAAGGTACTGTAATCTTATAAATATGCACACACATTTACTCACCATTTAAATATGTCTTTATTAATCATATTTCCCATGATGATTCATGTTATCATGTTAACATGTTTCCATGTTATCTCATGACCCTATTAATTAGTACATTTACCATTTTTTTGCATAGAGTACATACTGGTTTAAGAAAAAAAGCACTTTAACTATATTGCAGGGAATTTAGCCTGTGCAAAATTAAAGCTAAATTTCACTCTAGAAAATCCCAAAAATAAAATAGGCTTAAAATGTAAGTAGGCAAAATAAACAAAGAAAAGAATACAATTTTAAAATATTGCTAAATATCCATATTTAAATAGATTGATCTAACTCTAAAATGTACTCAAAGTGGGGTAAATTCTTCTAAACAACTCAAATCTTAATTAGAAACTATTGACATTTATTCTATGATTCTGATGCCCATTTCCTACCCATTTACTGTCAAATAGCAGATGAAAGGAAAATTCTCTCAGCAGACAACAAATAAACCTAAAAACCTTGAGGACCACTAGGGGGCATGTTCTGCTTTTTTTATCAGAGAGATTGCACTTGAGTTTTCTCCTTTTCAATGTAAGAAGCCCTAGTAAACAGGTGAAGAATTGTAAAATCAATAACGATTACAAAAATAGTTAAAAGGTTTAATTTTCTTTCTAGAAGAGCAATGCATACATTTTAGAGACAATTTAATGGACTGGAAAAAATAAAGAGACAAAATCCAAGAGCAATTTTTATTAATAGTTGGCAAATTTTGTCACATACAAAATTATGTTCATATTTTTACACATATATTTTTACAATATGATTTTTTTAGTTTTCTTTTATACACTTATTGTATCCAATATTTTTCCATGGCATTACAATATTTGTTTAAACACAATTTTTGTCTTTTTTTGTATTTTTTAATTATTGTTCAATTATAATTGTTCCCATTTTCCTCCCATTACCCTAACCCTACCCACCCCCAGCTCCCACATTCAATCCTCCCCCAACTGTTGTCTTTGTCTATTTTTGGGTCCTTTATAAATGTTCCTTGACCACCTTTCCCCTTCTTCCTCTGGTTACTGTCAGTTTGTTCTTTATTTCCCTATCTCTGTGTCTATTTTGCTTGCTTATTTATTTTGTTTATTAGGTTCCACTTATAGGTAACATCATATGGTATTTATCTTTCAACATCTGGCTCATTTCATTTAGTATAATGCCCTCCAATTCCATCTATGCTCAGCATCACTAGCCGTCAGAGATGCAAATTAAAACCACAATGAGATATCACTTCACAGTGGTCAAATTGGCCATCAAAAACAAATCAACAAAGAACAAGTGCTGAGCAAAGGAAACCCTAGTGCACCGTTGGTGGGAATGCAGACTGGTGCAGCCACTGTGGAAAACAGTGTGGAATTTCCTCAGAAAACTGCAAATGGAACTGCCTTTTGACCCAACAATTCCACTGATGGGATTATACCCTAAGAATCCCAAAACACTAATTCAAAAGAACCTATGCACCCCAATACTCATAGCGGTGTTATTTACAACAGCCAAATGCTGGAAATAGCCTAAGTGTCCATCAGTAAACAAGTGGATTAAAAAACTGTGGTACATTTACACAGTGGAACATTATGCGGTTTTTGTCTGCCTCATATTCCATCCTATATCTACAATAATGTGGTGCTTGAATGTCCCTTTATTATTGGATATTTAGGCTCCCTCTGATTTTCCACTAATATAAACCATGCCCTGAAAAGTATATCAGTAAGAGCAAAACTGCAGACCGACCTGGACTCATGTCTCAACTATATCAATTACTATTTGAAATGTGGGGTTAAATCTGGGGTTACTAACACCTTAACTCCAGTTTTGTCCCCTTACTTAAAATGATGGGTAGTATTAGAAATAGTGTGTACAAGGTAATTGTTAGGACTAGATGACTTAAAACACACAGAAAAGAAGGGGCTCAGCATACAGAAAGTACTAAATATGTGCTAGTGCATTATAATGTGTTATTGTTAAAATTTTTGTGTTAATTTGCATTTCAGATTATTTCTCTAAAACAATTTCTGGAAGTAGATTTGCTCATCCAAAAGTCAGTGATCCTTACTTCCAAATTGTTTTCCAAAAATAGTTGAGCTATTTTATAATCCAAAGATATTTTAAAATGCTAAGTTTTTTCATCAATACAAAAATAGTAAATAACTCATTCAGAGAATAACACGGTTTTGAGAGACACTGCAACTCATATTTGTCTTTCGATGTAAAAAGAGAAAATGTACATCAGAAAGCATTATGTGTATCTGATTTTGATTTCATCTTTTTTACAAAATCAGACAATCTGAATTTCACCAGGTCTAGCAACAATTTTATGAGTATACACATGCACACACATATCTTATTTTCTTGAAAAGGGGAAACAATAGTCCTTGCAAATCTCAGGAAATTGTGTCTCAAGAAAAGTAAAGAACTGCAAGTCCAAACATAACCCTCTGAAAATATGTGACCTGCTGATCTGATTGAAGAACTTCAAATGTATCTTTGTTTTTCTGGGCCAGGTATGTTAATCAGTGTAAACATATGGTATTAACTTTTATCCTATTTCCTTTGGCTTATACTGTCTGTAACCTTTTCTAAAAACTAAAAGTAACAAGTTAAAGCATCTACTAAATAATATGCTGTATAATGTATATGTTATTATTTTGAAGCTCACTTAAAATATAAATAATTGGAGCCTTTAAAATAAGTTCCAGCTACCTACTTTTGTTGTCATGCATCCAGTTAATAAATGTACTAAAATGTTTTATTCATTTAATTTGGAAGCATGTACAATTTTTTTGACCTTTTGACTAATTACATCTAATTAGAAGACATTGAAATATAAAACACAACATAATTTGCATTCATTTTTCTCTTTCTTGGGGTAGGCTGCTAACTATATATTTGCAGAGAGCTAATCAAGAACCAATTTCTTTTAGGTACAAATATATTTATTATTCTAATTCTCTATACATCCATATGTTCAGAAAGCAGGAAGCTTTGAAAGTTAAATGTATTTTGAGTATTTCAAAAACAAAAACAAATAAACCAAATGAAGTTAATTTCCTCTTTGGCTCAGGATAAAAACTGTGGAAAAATAGGTGAGTTTTTGATTGAATTGTTTATATCAAACTCCTGAAAATTTTAATTGTTTTTAAGAGAAAGATATGGTTTCCTTAAAATGGTGTTTCTTAACCTTCACTCTTCCAGGGGCTTTCTGGATTTTAGATAAGAATGTCAGCTATGCTGATGTGAAAGCTGCTTATGAAAGGATCAGATTAAAGAGGTCTGAAATACAAAATAACTATTGAAAAGTAAATTGCTGAACACTTATCCTGCTTATCTGTTTTAACTGAGAGTTGCACACAGACACCATTGGTTAGAGAAAGTAGACTCTTATCTACGCAATTTAGAGTTTTGTTGAATTTGATAACTTGTTTCCAATCTTATTTAGTTGATATTCCACAGATAAAGTCCAAGGGAGAAGGTTGTAAGCGGAATGTAAGCATGCTGAACCAGAAAGTCCCATGGAAAGTTAGACTGACAGACCATTCATAGGTCTCAAGTCTGTCTGCTATCAATTTGAAAGAAATATCATAAAATAATAACACCAAAGACATTTTCATGAAATCAGTAACAAGTTGCTCATTTTTTAATCTCCTCTATCAAGCCAAGAATTTGGAGCATATACTAAAACTCACCAGGCAGTGACTCGGCAATGAACTTTGGAATAGAAATTAAATTATTTGGAATGTTAAAGAATGAATAAATGTTCTACCTTAAGTTATCTGATGAGATATATTTAATTTAAATAAAAATGTCTCAGATTCTTTGTAGTTCCTTCTATTTGTAATGGAAGAAAGTGTCTTACGAAATGGGTTAGTAAGTTGGGTTTCCTGCCCTTTCAATATCAGGGAACCTCCTTGGAGATGAACCCAAGTGAAAATGAAAGACTCAGGATTTCCCACTAATTGTCCTGTTTTAAAAACAAGGCTTTTTTTTTCCTCTAAGAGATGTTCTTTTACTTACGAGCAGAGGTTACCATGGGTCTTGGAAATGAATCACCTAAATGTAAGGTATTACTTTTTCAAAATGATATTATTAAATTAGCCTTATAATGGCCCTATGGTAGTCCTAGACTTTGAACACTTTATGAATAAAGAGCCACATCTATCTTGTTTAATTAATTGTTTATGTATTGCAAGACATTCTCCACAAATATTTGTTAAATGAATGAAGTTCACTAATATAAACAGCATAGACCCTGTCCCCACTGAGTAACTACATTTGTCTCTTAGTTTTAATTAATTAAAAACAAGTAACCACATGTCCTTATTAAATTATTTCTATCAAACTTACATGCTTCCATAATTTCATAGCTTCATAACGTAAGAGTTGTATAAAATTCCCTCTTTTTACTTGGTCCTGAAAAAATACTCTTTTAAGAACAGTATTTATAACTTAAACAATTGCTTTATATGTAGCACTTACAAAGAATATAACTTTTCAACATAATTCAGTAATTATCTTCCATTTAATCTCTTCATTAGGATGATGTCTTAAAACTCCTATACACACACAACACACCATTTAACGAGGGCTTTGGACATTTGCATACACATTAACCTAATGCTTTCCCAGCAGTATAGACTGGCTTGGGGTATCTCCAGAGATCCAGAGAGGGTTGAGAAGATCTGTACTTGCTGAGGAGAGAATCAGTGGTGGGAAGAGCAGAAACTGTTCTCTGAAGAGGGAATGCACAGAAGGCTGGTAAATCACACATTTTGGGTCTTTGAGGAGGGGTCAATATTCATACTCAGACAAATCTTACCTTTGAAGCTTTATGGAGTGGTAAAGCATGAATAGACAGAGTTGGGGTGCATTATAGCACATAACAGAGCTCAAGACTAAAGGCAAGGAACTGGGCAAGGCTTCAAACATGAATAGTAAGCCAAATTTACTTAAATAACTTAAAATATTACATGCAGCCATAACACTAATTCTAATTTAAATAATTTTCAGTGTTTTATTTTGTAGTGGGGAAAAACTAACTATAAAGTATTCAGTTACTAAGAGAATTTTAAAGCCCTTTAGAATGATTACTCAGTAATCATATAAACAGGAATATTCAAAAACACCAACCCTCTTCATTCAACATGTAAACAGATATGAGGCATTCTATATCAGATGTGAATTTCAGAGATACAAAAATATTTTCATATCTGCAAAAAAACAACTGTGTCTATAGTTTATCTTATTAGTCATGGTTGTATGCCTGTATCCAATTCTATGTTTAAAAAAAAGCTTTCTAGTTGTAGATGTCAGAGACATTTATTTTCTGTGCAGGACTCATATCTGCTGTTTTATTGGAACAGTCTTCAGTGTCATTTGAGTCTTCCATTGTTATTGTCACAAAATCACCATGAAGTCCTCCTGATTATGAATGGGTGGAAACCCATTCCAGCAAGAATTAGCTCAAGTAAACTTTTTGTTCCTTTCCCCTTGGGGATTTAATCAGTTAGTTGAGAAAAATGCATGTCATTACAGATTTCAGTCTAAGAGACTTTAAGTTTTGATTTTCCCCAAGTTAGATTGTTTTTTAAGTTTTTAAATTAGCATCTTTAAAATATTTTATATTTATTCATAGATTAAATTTTTATATCATAGAAATTTCTTTTTTGAGGCTATTTCTGTTTCTTTGTTCTTTTTTTTTTTTTTTAACAACAATGGTATGCTCACAGCAAAATTGAAAGGAAAGGACAGAGGTTTTCCATGCACTTCTGGCCCCTACTCACACTCCCCATTATGACATTCCCCATCAGAGTGGTAATTTGTTTTAGTTAATGACCCTACATAAACGCATCACAATCACTCAAAGCCCATCCTCTACTTTAGGATTTCCTCTTGGTGTTGTATGTTCTAGAGCTTGAACACATGTATAATGATGTGTATCCACCATTATAGTATCATAAAGAACAGTTTCACTGACTGAAAATCCTCTGTGCTTCTCCCATTCATCTCCCACCCTCCACTCCCAAAGTTTGATAACTGCTAATCTTGTTATTGGCCCTGTGGTTTCATTTTTTGCAAACTGTCTGTATAGTTGAAATCATATAACATGTAGACTTTCCAGACTGGCTTCTTTTACTTAGCAATATGCACTTAAATTTCTTCCATGCCTTTTCATGGCTTGATTACTCATTTATTTTTAGCAATTATTAGCATTTCATTGTTTGGATGTTCTATAATTTATTTATCCACTAACCTAATTTAGAGCATCTTGGTTGCTTCCAAGTTTGGACAATTAATGAACAAGGCTGCTATAAGCATCTATGTGCAGTTATGCTTCTTGTTATTCTCTTTAAGAATATAACAAATTAATACATGTTAATAATAAATTCAATCAATCTTAAAATATAAATGATAAAAAATGAGAGTTCCTCAACACTCTAGCTCACCCCCATCCTTAGTTTCTCAGAACTGAGTTTAACTGCTTTTCACAACTGCATTATATATGGACAAAACATAACTAAAGTTATTTTTAGTGTGGCAGGGTAATTAAAAAACAAATGAAAGATATTAAGGTCTTAAATTTTATTTTAATGTAAAAAGTACACTCAAATTATTTTTAGTAAAGATTTTATACACACACATACACACACACACACACAGAGAAAATCCAGGTATACTAAACTAAATATATCTATACAATATACCTGAATTATAATTATATTGTGTATTATTGTATGCAATAATATATAATATAATATATATTATACATTATATAACATATAATGTGTTGTAATATATTATATAACATATAATTATAGTACCTAACTATATAATTAATATATGATTATAATATATAATATATTACATACATAATAATGTATTATACATATTTATAATACATATAATCTGAGTAGATTGTATAGATACATTTAGCTTGTCTATCTGTATTCTAGTTTACACAGATGTATCTTAGACAAATGTATGAATTGTAAAAATGTATCATCTGTAAAAATGTAATTTGTCTATTTCTTCTAGATATGTTCTAGAGAAATGCTACAGTTAATGAGAAAATAAGGCTAGAAAATTTCCATAAATTTTCCTTCACAAAAACTAAATAATGTCAGATTTATACTTTAAAGAACTAAAAGACAGATTTAAAATGACTGGACATTAACATATTATATAAAAAGAACTGTCTCATTCTTCCTATCCTTTTTAACAACCAAATATGCTTTATATTATTGCTTTTCACCCTTTTGTCTAAGATCAAATGTAAAAATGTTTTATATAACCTGAGATAGTGTTTCTAGGAAATAAAGGGCTATTGACAAAATATTTTCAAAATATTTGATCATCTTCTATAAGTTACTAAATTGAGGGATAATGCAGATTTTTGAAGTTAGATTTTAAAATATTTAATTTTGAGTTATAATGTAAAAGAACAAGAGGTAAAAGGGCCTGTACATTTTTTGATATTCAATGATTGAAGAGGTTCACAGTTTTCCTTTTCTCTTGGAAACCATTTATTTTATTTTAACTGAAAATTTGCATTCACGACTTATCAGTGCTTAACTCAAACAGGAGAGAGAATTCGAAGTTCTTTCTCTACAGTTCACCTCATCATTTTCTAACCATATTTCAACAAACTACTATGTTTACTTTTCTTCTCCTGCTTCAAAATTTTCTGTGGTTTCTCTTCTTTCCATCTAGAAGTTTTACAGATAAATCTTCAGGGTATTAAAGCACAATGTCCTCTTTTGAAACCTCTGAAAAATAGTTACACAAAGTGAAGAATTGGCTTTCTTAGTGCATTTAGTAAGAAAATATCAAATAAAGAAGAACATTTTAGCCACAGAAAAATAAATTTAGCTTAAGAAAAAAATATTTAAAATAGTCTATTTAATTTCAGAAGTTAAGAAAAACATGTCAAAAATAAAAGTCTAACAAAAAACATTAATTATAGCTGTTTCATGACTGCAAGTGTGTTATTAAACATATATAGTTGTTTAAATAAAGTATTTGAAGCTATTTTTTCATAAATGAAAAAAATGATTACCACAATGTAGTAAGATATCTATAGTGAATTCCATAACCCCAGCCATGCCTACCTGTTGACCTCACTCATCTCCTCACTCTTGCTCACAGACATTCTCTCTGTACCCCAAGCAGGCCAGCTACCCTTAGGACCTCTGGGCACTGCCATAGTTCCTCCTGTGACTTCTTTTCAGGTATTTGCACTGGCAATGTGTTCTCATCATGCAGCATTTAGCTCAAATTTTATTTCTCGATCATATTCTCTAATTAGCTTCATTACCATTGGTTTCTTCTTTATCATCTTGCCCTGTTTTGTTGCCTAATAACAATTATATTTCTCTGAAATTATCAACCTTTTAATTTTCTGTGACTTGTCTTCTACACAGATTTAATTTTTATACAAATGGGATCTTTTTATCCTGTTCCCTTTCTATAGCCCAATTTCAGAAGACTGGATGTCTCATAATAGTTATTGAATAAATATTTTTTATAATTATTTAGCTTTAGTAATATTTTTTAGACATTAAATATGATTTGATAGTAGTTTCAGGTATACAACATAGTGGCCATGCAATTATATGATCTATGAAGTGATCCTCCCTACCTAGTTATTACAATATTATTGATCATATATTTCTTGTGCTCTACTCTCCATTAACTGTTTTGCAGATATCAACTTGTACTTCCTAATCCCTTCACCTTTTTCCCAGTCTCACATCCTTCTCCTGTCTGTCAACCATCAGTTCATTCACTGTAGCTATGATTCAATTTCTGTTTTTCTTGTTTGTTTATTTTCATCTTAAAATTCCACATATAAGTGAAATCATATGGTACTTATCTTTCTCTGTCTGATTTATTTCACTTAGCATAATACCCTCTAGGTCCACCCATGTTGTCACAAATGGTAAAATTTTATGCTTTTTAATGGCTGGGTAATATTTCATTGTGTATAGGTACCACTTCTTTATCCACTCATCTATTGATGGGCACTTATGCTGCTTCAATATTTTGGCTATTCTAAATAGGCTGCAGTGAACATCAATGTGCATATATCTTTTTGAATTAGTGGTTTGTTTTTCTCTGGATGTATATCCAGATATGGAATTGCTGGGTCATAAGGGAGTTCTAGTTTTAATTTTTTAAGGAACTTTCATACTGTTTTCCATAGTGGCTGCACCAATTTGCATACCCACCAACAATGCAAGAGGATTTCCCATTCTTTGCTGATTTATTGATGATAGCTATTATCACAGCTGTGACATGATACCTCATTGTGGTTTTAATTAACATTTATCTGATGATTAGTGACTGTGAGCATCTTTTCATGTGTCTATGGGCTATCAGTATGTGCTCCTTGGTAAAGTCTATTCAGGTCCACTATCCATTTCTAAAATTTGATCCTTTGTTTTTGGTGTTGAGTTGTCTGAGTTCTTCATAAATTTTGGATATTAACCCTTTATCAGATGTATCATGGGTGAATATCTTCTTCCCTTCAGTGGTTTTTCTTTTCCTTTTGTTGATGGTCCCTTTTGCTGTGGAAAAAAAATTGATGTAGTTTTATTAGTTTAGCTTTTCTTTTATTTATCTTTCCTAAGGAGATATATCAGAAAAAAATATTGCTAAGAGAAATATTAGAAATATTACTACCTATGTTTTCTTCTAGGAGTTTTATGGTGATAAGTCTTACATATAAGTCTTTAATTCACTTGGAGTTTATTATTGTATATAGTGTAATGAAGTGGTCTATTTTTTTTCCATAAACCTGTCCAATTTCACTAACATTCTTTATTGAATAAATTGTGTTTACCCCAAAGTATATTCTTGCCTCCTTTATCATATATTAATCGACCATACAGGTATGGGTTTATTTCTGGCCTTTCTATTCTGTTCCATTGATAGGTTATAGATATATATGTCAATATACATATCAATATCTATATATCTATCTATATGTATGTATGTATCTATCTACATATCAGTTTTTATGCCATTACTATTCTTTTTGATCACCACAGCTTCGTAGTATAGCTTGATGTCAGGTAGCATAATACCTCCAGGTCTTTGTGAATTAGTCTAGAAAGGTTATATATTGAAAGAAACATTCATTTCTTTTAGGTATTTGGTTGCATATAGTCTTTCGTAGTACTCTTGTATGATCCTTTGTATTTCTGTGATATCTGTGGTAATCTCTCCTTTTTCATTTCTGATTTTTCACTTGAGTCTTTCCTATTTTTCCTGAGAGAGCCTAACCAGAGATTTGTTGATTTTTAAAATATTTTCAAAGAACAAGCTCTTTGTTGCATTAATTTTCAGTATGGATCTTTTGTTCCCTATTTCATTCAATTCTGCTCTAATTTTGACTATTCCCTTCCCTCAGGTGACTTTGGGTCACTTTTGGTCTTTCTATATTTCTTTAAGATGTAATGCTAGATTGTCTACTTGGGATTTTTCTTGTTTCTTGATATAGGCCTATACTGATATAAACTTCCATTTTATTGAAGCTTTTGCTGCCTCCCCCAATTTCAAAATGTTGTACTCTCATCCTCATTTGTCTCTATGCAATGTTTGATCTCTCCTTTTGTTTCTTCTTTGACCTAATCATTTTTTAGTAGTGTGTTGTTTAATCTCCATATGCTTGTAGTTTTTTCTGCTTTCTTTTTGCAGTTGATTTGTAATGTCAAAGAACATGCTTGTGGTCAGAGAATATGCTTGTTATGATTTCAATCTTCTTAAATTTGCTGAGGCTAGTTTTGTGACTCAACATACGGTCTATCTTTGAGCATGTTCCACATGCACTGAGGACAAATGTATAATCTGGTGTTCTGGGATGAAAGGCTCTGTAAATGTCAGTTATGTCCATGTAGTATAATGTGTCACTTAAAGCAAATATTTCTTTATTAATTTTATGTTTGAAGGATCCATTCATAACTGTCAATGGTATATTTAGGTCCCTTACTATAACTGTGTTTGTTTCAGTTTCTTCTTTTAGTTCTGTTAGTAGTTGCTTTATATATTTGCTCCCAGAGTAGGTGTATATACAAACATTGAGAAATATTCTTCTTTCTTGATGAAATGTCCTCTTTATTATTAAAAAATGTTCATGTTTATCTCTTTTTACCTTTATTATCTTGAAATCTATTTTGTCAGATATAATTATGGCTATACTTGCTTTTCTGTGGATGCCATTTGTTGAAATATTTTCCACTCTTTCTCTTTGAATCTACATTTGTTTTTGTAGCTGAAATAAGACTTCAGAAGGCAGCATATGGTTGGGTTTTGCTTTTTGCCCCAATCTGTACCCTGTGTTTTTATTAGTAAGTTCAGTGCATTCACATTTAGAGTAACTATTGATGTATGAAGATTTCCTACAACCATTTCATCTTTTGGTTTCTGGTACCTCTGTGCTGCCAATGTTTCTTTACTTTTGTGTATCTGACTCTTGTTTTGGTTTAGTGGTATTCTATAATTTTGTCCTGTTTCCTCTTTTTTAAGTTATGTGTTCCAGTTTTGAATTGTGTGTATGTGTATGGTTACCATTAGGTTTGTGCAAAAAGTTTTGTATATACGGCCACCCTTTTTCTTCTGAATGCATCTTATCTTCATTGCCCTTTGCAAATTCAGACCTTTGTCCCTTCCCTTTTTATGTTTTTGTTGTCACAAATTATCCCTATTTATGGTGTGAGTTCATTTTCAAATTGCATTAGCCATTGTCCTCTCTCTTTTTTAATGTTTTTATCTCCTTTAACTTTTGTTATATTTAAGTGCATAATATCCTATTATGAAAAATGATTGTAATATTCTACTTCTGTTTGTTAGCAATAATTTTTAAAAAAATATTATTTATTTATTTATTTAGTTTTAGAAAGAGGGGAAGGGAAGGAGAAAGAGAGGGAGAGAAACATCAATGTGTGGTTGCCTCCCGCACACTCCCTACTGGGGACCTGGACTGGAACCCAAGCATGTGTCCTGACTGGGAATTGAAACAGTGGCCCTTTGGTTCTCAGGCCTGCACTCAGCCCACTGAGCCACACCAGTCAGGGCTCTCTGTTTGCAATCTTACTCACAGTTTTTTTTTTTTTTTAATCTTATTGTTCTTTGTTTCAGGTAGAATAACACCTTTGAATATTTCTTGTTATGGAGGTATTCTGGTGGTAAATTCCCCCAGCTTCTGTATGACTGAAAAAGTATTTATCCTTCATACCTAAATAATATTTTTGTTGGATATATTATTCTTGGCTGGTAATTTTTCTTTATGAGTAGTTTAAATATTTGATTCTGTTCTCTCTTAGCATGTAGGGTTTCTAATGGTATTTCCTCTACAGGTCTGTAGGCCTTTGTCTTCTTCTCCCTGGCTGCCTTGATAATTCTTTCTTTGTCATTAATTTTTGACAGTGTTAACATAATGTGCCTTGCAGCAGACCTTTTAGGATTAGTATAATAAGGTGCTCTGTTTACTTTTTGGATTCGAATATTTAGCTCTTTCCATAGGTTTGGGAAGTTCTCAACCACTGATAGGGGAAGTTGAGTAAATGCAGAAACCGCTTAAAAGAGTGATAAGGGAGCTGAGCCAGCAGAGACGGCTTCAAAGGAGTTGCCTTCCAGGATTGTTAACAGAGATGCATAAGCTGTTAATGGGCCTGGTGAGATGGTACTGCCAGGCTATGTAAATAGTAGACAAATGTTTACATAAGCCATTTGTTAACCTTTGAACCACGGGACCCCTAAACCTTTGTACCAGCCTTGTTTCTGAAGTTCTGTTTCTGATACGTAGATTTAAACCCAAATCTATGAATACTGTGGGAGACAAAGCACTGGGCCCAGAATTTGGAATCGAATCTGTCCTCTGGGCCGGCATGCGTAATAAAGAATCGAGCTCTGCGTGTGAGTTATTTTCTGCAACATTTTGGTTCCCTGACCGGGAAGTGACTCAGGGGAGCAGGCATTTTGCCTCCGGTGAAGACTATGGGGGCTCAGCGGAGGAGCCCCGCCACAGGGGAGGAACACGTGCCCCAGTTGTTTTGGGCTTCCCAGAGCGGAGGCTCCCCTGCTGAGCCCCCACCATCCAAGACCTGGGCAGAAGGGGGGAGACAGACCACGAACTGTCGGGAGGCGCCAAATCGGAATCAGTAAGTGCCCAGGGACCAGACCCGAACAAGGACCGGGGTCCTGATCAGCTGTAGCCTGGTCAACCTGTGTGTCCAAGCTAAATACTTTTAGCTCGGGCCTACCTGACCCTAGTTTGGGGGGGACTGTTTAAACTCGAAGTGAGAGTGAAAGTGTGAGTGGAGAGTGTCTGTGTGTGTGGCTCCATGGGTCACCAAGCCTACAGAGTCTGATTGAGCCCCAACCTGCGGTTCCTGTGTCAGGTCATACTGCATAACGGCTGGGAGTTTAACCCGAATTCTACACGGGCAGCCTTAGCCAAGACTGATTGATCAAAGCCCCGCGAGGGGGCAGGCCAGGCGGGCATAGGAAAGATCCCCTTACCCTTTGTTTGTCTGCGTGGTAAAGGAGGGGGCATGGGAGGCGGACCATCCACTGTCTTAGAGTGCATGATTCAGAACTTCAGCCAGTTCTGGGGGCAAGATCCTTCGATGAGACCAGCCAGTTAGAAACTTTTTGTACTTCAGAATGGCCTGCCTTTGGGGTAGGCTGGCCCCCTGAGGGCACCCTGAATCTGAGCATAATTAGAGCAGTTCATTTGATAGTCACTGGGAAGCCAGGCCACCCAGAACAGTTTATTTATATCGATAGGTGGCAGGAATTAGCTCAGGACATGCCTAGATGGCTGCCGCAGTGTGCTAAGGAAAATCTGCAGCGCTTAAGTACTTCAGGGAAAAAGGAAGAAAAATGCAGGCCTGGTCACGGGCAGCCGGATGAGTCATAGACTCAGATTTTAGTAGCCAAGGGCCAGAAACCCCCGATTTTCCAAGGCCACCCTGAAGATGATCAGCCTGTTTTCCCACCGCCATATGGGGGACTCCCCATTGTGCCAGCAAAGCCGGATATCCCACCTCCCTCCGTCTCGCCCCCGCCTGGGGCAGACCCGAGAGAGCTGCCAGCAGCGGCTCCCTCCCCAGTTGCTAGCCGGCTGCGGCACCATCAAGCCCTGCAGATGCCACTGAGAGAAGCTCAGGGTCCCCCGCAGGAGGCGGACGATGGGACACCCAGGCCTGGACCAATAGTGTTTTATTATCAGCCCTTCACTACCACAGATCTCCTAAACTGGAAACGTCACACGCCCTCATACTCGGAAAAACCTCAGGCATTAATAGATCTGATGGAGTCTATAATGCAGACCCACAGACCCACCTGGTATAATTGCCGCCGCCTCCTTTTAACTCTGTTCAACACGGAGGAGTGGTGCAAGATTTTGCAGGAGGATCACCGGTACTTTGAGACCCATGCCCCCGCAGGGACACTAGATCCCCTGCAGTACGCCCGAGCAGCTGCCCCGAAGTTCAGCGGGACTGGAATCATAACACAGAGCAGGGCAGGGCTGCCCTCTAGCGGTACCAAGAGGCCATCCTGCAAGGGGTTAAGGCTGGAACCAGGAAGCCGACTAACATGGCAAAAGTTTCCCGAATTCTGCAACAGGCAGACGAATGCCCAGGAGATTTCCTGGAGCGACTGATGGAAGCTTACAGGATATACACCCCCTTTGATCCTGAAAGTCCAGACAGCCAGCGCATGATTAGTATGGCACTGTGGCCCAGTCAGCACCCGATATTCGCAAGAAACTGCAGAAGTTAGAAGGATTCGCTGGCATGAATATTAACCAGCTGGTAGAAATAGCAAATAAAGTCTTTAATAACAGGGAAGAAGTAGCTGAGACACTAGCTTTAGAAAAACAGAAGAAGAAGGCAGCTCTCCTGGCCACTGCGTTAGTAAACCCAGGGAACCCAGCAGCCCCAGCGAGGGGAGTGCAGAAATAGGGCCGTTATCAGGTAGATCGAGATCAGTGCGCATACTGCAGACAGCGTGGACATTGGAAGTCTGATTGTCCTAACAGAAAACAAAGAAAGGAGAGTACAGAGGTTCCCCGGCACCCGGGATTCTTAGTCTGGCCGGGTTGACGCAGAATGACTAGGACAGGGCTCGGTCTCTCTCGGCTTCCGTGAGCCCACAGTCAGAGCGAAAATTGGAGGCTAATTACTGACTTTTATGGTAGACACTGGGGCTGAGCATTCGGTGGTAACAACTCCAATCGCCCCACCATCCGGCAGGGAAGTCTCCATAGTTGGAGCCACAGGGCAGCCCAGCGAGCCAAAGAAATACTGCCAGGCCTGAACAGTTGAGTTGGGAGGGCACCAGGTTCGTCACGAATTTCTCTGTCTGCAGTGTCCAATTCCTCTTTCTGGCAGAGACTTGTTGAGTAAACCTCTTGGCCCGGGTGGCTTTCCATCCCTCCGCACAGGCTACGCTCAAATCGGGCACCCAGAGAAGCACGATAGTGCTAGTCATTCCCAGAGAGGAGAAATACTGAATCCATGATGAGGAGAATAGGGACTTGAGCGGCCAAGATCCTCTCCTAAAGGAATTTCCTGGTGTGTGGGCCGAGGGGAATCCGCCGGGACTCGCCGTCAGCCACACCCCAGTGGTGACTGAACTAAAACCTGGAACACAGCGTCGCTGTATCCGCCAGTATCCAATATCCCGGGAGGCCAGGCTGGGCATTTCTGAAGTAATAGACAAGTACCTGAAGGAAGGGATTTTAATCCCATGTCAGTCGAATTGGAACACCCCCCTCCTTCCTGTGAAGAAGCCAGACAGGTCGGGATATTGCCCAGTACAGGATCTCAGGGCAATTAATGAAGTCGTCCAAAGTGAACATTCTGCCGTACCCAATCCCTATACGCTGCTCAGCCAGTTACCACCTACCGTTTAGTGTTTCACTTGTCTGGATTTAAAAGATGCATTTTTCTGTATCCCACTGGCCCCAGTAAGCCAGCCAATTTTTGCATTTGAGTGTGAAGACCCCCACATGGGGACAAAGACTCAGTTAACATGGACTAGAATTCCCCAGGGGTTTAAGAATTCGCCAACGATTGTTAGCTTTAGACTTAAAGCCGTTCTCAGAGCAGAATCCAGACCAGGTTTTGCTACATACGTTGATGACCTGCTTCTCGCTGCCCCCTATCTCTACCGATGCCGGCAAGGGACGTGCAACCTCTTTAGAATTCTTGTGGCCAGGGGCTATCGGGTTTCCAAGCGCAAAGCCCAAATCTGCCAGAGGGAAGTGCACTTCCGAGGCTTTCGGATAAGCCAGGGGCGGAGAGCTTTGGTGACTGAGCGCAAAGCTGTGATAAGTCCATTGCCCAGCCCCGTGAACAGGAGGCAACTCAGGGAATTTCTAGGGGCAGCCGGGTTCTGTCGGATCTGGATTCCTGGGTACGCTGACACAGCGAAATCGCTATACCAAGCTCTTAAAGGGGCCGAGACTGCTCCATTCGGTTGGGGAATGGAGCAGCAAACTGCCTTTGAAAAGTTGAAAGAATTGCTATTCCGTGCTCCAGCTCTTGGCCTACCTAATCCAGATAAACGTTTCTCTTCTCTCTCTACGTCCATGAGAAGGAGAAGGTGGTCTTAGGAGTTCTGACGCAGGAAGTAGGACCCTGGCAGAGACCGGTGGCCTATTTATCAAAGCAATTGGATAACGTCTCAGCAGGATGGCCGCCCTGCCTGAGGTCGGTGGCAGCGGCAGTTTCCCTGCTCCGTGAAGCTGACAAGCTCACCCTGGGATGAGAAATTAGCCTACATGTGCCGCATGCCGTGAGCAGTCTCCTCGAAAGCCAGGGACACCAGTGGCTGTCAAATCCACGGCTTACCCAGTGCCAGGGAACATTGCAGGAAAATCCCCGAGTCCATCTGAAGGCGGTACGAAAAATTAATCCCTCCACTTTCTTACCTGCAGCGACAGGTCTATCTGATCACAACTGCGTAGAAATCATAGATCAGGTGCATGCTAGCCGGCCGGACCTGAGAGATCAGCCATTGGCTTGGGCAGATTTAAGTTTGTTCACAGACGGAAGCAGTTCTGTAACGGAGAAGGGGGAGCGGATTGCTGGATACGCCGTAATCATGAAAGACCAGGTCCTTGAGGCAGAATTTCTTCCTCATGGATGGTCTGCACAAAGGGCAGAACCATATGCTCTCATCCGAGCCTTGGAGCTAGGGAAGGGGAAAAGAATTAATATATACACGGATTCTAAATATGCCTTTGCCACCCTACACATACATGGAGCCATCTATAGGGAAAGGGGACTGTTAACAGCCGAAGGGAAAGAAATAAATAATAAAACTGAAATCCTCCGGCTCTTGGAAGCTGTATGGATCCCAGCTCCGGTTGCAGTGATGCATTGCCGAGGTCATGTTAAAGGCCAGTCAGACGAGGCAATAGGAAATCAGTTCGCGGACCAAGCCGCAAAAGCCGCCGCAAGGAAGCGAGACTCCTCCACCCCAGAGGCTCTGATGGGCTCCTTAATCAGCTCTCCTCTAAGTGCCCAACCCTACCAGCCTGCCAAGGAGGATGGGCTAAGCGATTTCAAGCATCCAGGACATCCGAGGGACTATGGAGGCTCCCGGACAGACGAGTCTGCATCCCTCAGGGTTAGGCAGTGCAGGTGGTCCAGAACTGCCACACCCTGACCCATTTAGGAAAATCAGCCTTAGAAAACCTGCTCTGTTGGTACCTCTACACGCCAGACCTCGCTGCCCTGTGTGCCAGTGTTGCTGCCCAATGTGTGACCTGCGCTAAGAATAACGCAGCAGGAAGAAACCGGGTCCCACCAGGTATACAGCACCGAGGGACCCAACCTTTCGAAGATTTGCAAGTGGATTTTATGGAGGTAAAACTGAGCCAGGGATGTAAGTATCTTCTTGTTCTCATCTGCACCTTCTCGGGTTGGGTTGAGGCTTTCTCTACTCGGACTGAGAAGGCCAGAGAAGTCACTAAGGTTCTGGTTAGGGAAATAATCCCTCGGCACGGCTTTCGCTTAAGCCTTGGGAGTGACAACGGACCAGCTTTCATTTCCCAGGTGGTGCAGAACTTAGCAAGACTGTTGAACATAAAATGGAAGTTGCATACCGCATACCGGCCCCAAAGCTCAGGAAAAGTAGAAAGAATGGACAGGACACTGAAGAAGACCCTGGCAAAACTCTGCCAGGAAACCGGACTACCTTGGACTGATTTATTGCCAATAGCTTTGCTTCTGGTTGGAAGCACCCCGAATCAGGCATGATATACTCCCTATGAGATAGTGTATGGGAGACCCAGCCCTATAGCAAGAATTGTTGGACTCACCAATTTGCCGGTGGAAGGAGAGTTAGGACAGAGAAGGTATTTAGAACAGCTGGGGAAGGTATTAGGTCAGATCAAAGAAGCCCAATTGGGATTCGTACCCAGACCCAGAGGGGGGCCAGCACACCTCCACTGGCCAGGACAATATGTGTGGGTTAAGGATTGGAAGAGGGAACCCCTTCAGCCTGTGTGGACAGGTCCCCATTTGGTGCTTTTGAATACTCCCACTACTTTAAAAGTTGCAGGAATAATGCCTCGGATTCATCATTCCCGAGTGAAGGCAGCGGCAGCCCCTGGAGATCAAGAAATGAGTCGTTAGCCTGGGATCCTTGCGCTGAAGCTCTGGAGGACAATGACCGACCAGGGCACCTGGGAGTGGACCATCGCTCCCCAAGACTCCTGACTTTGATCGACATTGCCCTGGGATCTCCTTAAATTAACTCAGTAACTATAACCCCAGCAAAATGGAGCCTAGGAGAACAGGCTATGCTGGGTTTTGTTTATTTGTGTGTATTTTTTTGTATATTTTACCTGGCAAACGTAAGGGCAACTTCAAAGCAGCCTTATGTCTGGAGATTTTATGCCAAAGAAACCTATGCAGAAAGTCACAATATAATGACCCATGATGTAGGTAATTTGACTTACCCTCTGACTGGATGTAAGGGACGAATTTTCAGACTATAATATTGAGGCTAACACCAACACCGTTGTTGAGCCTCAAGAAGAGGGGAATAATAGGGGAAGTTGAGTAAATGCAGAAACCGCTTAAAAGAGTGATAAGGGAGCTGAGCCAGCAGAGACGGCTTCAAAGGAGTTGCCTTCCAGGATTGTTAACAGAGATGCATAAGCTGTTAATGGGCCTGGTGAGATGGTACTGCCAGGCTATGTAAATAGTAGACAAATGTTTACATAAGCCATTTGTTAACCTTTGAATCCCGGAACCCCTAAATCTTTGTACCAGCCTTGTTTCTGAAGTTCTGTTTCTGATATGTAGATTTAAACCCAAACTTATGAATACTGTGGGAGACAAAGGACTGGACCCAGAATTTGGAATCGAATCTGTCCTCTGGGCCGGCATGCGTAATAAAGAATCGTGCTCTGCTATCTCTCCTGCGTGTGGGTTATTTTCTGCAACACCACCATTTGTTTGAAAAGGCTGTGTTTTCTTCTCTTTCTTGTATACCTATTATGCTTATATTCCCTTTCTGATGGAGTCAGACAGTTCCCAAAGAGTTTTTTCATTTTTTTTCTTTTACTCTCAGGTCTCCCTTCTCTCTTTTCTCTGCATCATTTCTAGATTTCTGTCTTCTCTATCACTAATTCTTTCCTCTATCTTGTCAGCTCTATTTCCTAGGCTCACCAGTTTATTATTTATTTCTTTTATTGAGTTATTCATCTTCAGAATTTCTAATGGTTTCTTTTTTTTTAGGTTTCAATCTCTTTGGTACCCATTGTTCATTGGTTTTATTTCTTAGTTGATTAAACTGACTAGCTTTGTTTTTTTGTATCTTGTTGATTTTTTTCAGAACTTCAATCATGAATTTTTTGTCATTTAAATCACTTATTCCCATGTTTTTCATGATCTTTCATGTATGTCTTCTCAGGTAGTTATGAGGAGTATTTCAGTAGTAGGTTGACAAGAAGTCTTTCTTCTGTTATCCAGTAGGTGGCGAAGAAGCACAGTTGTTTAACTAAAAACTTGAACTGCTCTAGCTTCTCAGATCACTGAGGGAGTGAAAAATGTCCTTTTTCCCTGGGGACTTGGGCATCTCCTCTGTGATCAAGTTGTCTTGTCCTCAGGGCACCAACCCCCCAAGGAAATGTGATGAGATAATATAGTTGCAAGTTTGTGATATCCCAGTGTTGTGCCTGGCACCTGAGGCTGCCAGAAGTGCAGCCACAACGCACAGTTGGTGGGGTGAGCTGGGTGAGGCCAGCTGGTGCCTTTGCACCTTTGGTCTCCCAGTAATGGCAACTGTTAGACCTCCATAGCCTCACCTAGGTATTTCCCCCCATCCCAGAATTAGCTGCAGCTTGTGCCTGCAGCTCAGGGGAAAAATACTTCTGTGGCTTCAGTTTTCAGTGTTGCAGGTAATGTACTCTGCAACCTGACAATCATTGCTACAGCTTCTTCTGGGGCTCACTGTTAACTCTGGCAGGTGAGTAGAGGTGAGCTCAGGGAGGGTAAGAAGAGGAAGCTGGGCTCTGTGGCTTTGTTTCTCGATCTGACAATGGTGGCTGCCAGACCACCATAACCAAACCTCTGCGTTCCAGGCTGCATCTGTGGCACTGGCTAGCCCTTCTCCCTTCCCTGCTCCCTGGCTCACTCCCACTCACCTGCTTTCAGACGTTTCAATGTGTGGATCTTCCAGAAATGTTATGTTGAACTGGGATTCCTTTGTTGAATTACAGCTTTTCAAATTGTTGTGACTTCAAGGGAAGAGACCAAGGGGACCTCTCAACCTGCATCCCTCTGATGTTACTTCAATTTGTGGATTTTTTTCTTTCCTTCTATAGAAAAAAAAACTTTTGTAAAAACCTCTGTGGGAAGTGGGTTGAAGATCATTTGCATGACACCAGATGTTGCTCACCTCTCTTCCTGCTTCTCACTGCTTTCCCAGGATGCTACACCAGCGCTGGGTCACAGGAGTAGGTTTAATCATGTGGCACCTTCCTCATGTGGTCTTATTTTCTTATCCATTCAGCCACCCTAGTCTTTTGATTGGAGTATTTAATCCAGTTACATTTAAAGTGATTATTGATAGGTATATAGTCTTTGCCATTTTATTAATATTTATGTTTTTTTCTTCTTTTTAAAAAATATATTTTTTATTGATAGAGTAAGGGAAAAGGATGGAGAAAGAGATGGTGAGAAACATCAATGTGAGAGAGAAACATCAACTGGTTGCTTCTTATAAGTGCCCCAAGTGGAGGACTGAACCCATAACCCAGGCATGTGCCCTGACCAGAATCGAACTGGTGACTTTTTGCTTTGAGGGACAATGCCCGACCTACTAAGCCACACCAATCAGGGCTTTTCCTTTTTCTCAAAAAAGTTTCTTTAATATTTCCTGTAATTCTGCCTTGTGGGATTAACTTCTTTAGCTTCTTCCTGTCTGGGAAGCTCTTTATCTTTTAAGTTTAAATGATTGTGTTTCTTGGTAAAATAGTATTGGTTATAAATACTTGTTTTTCATCACCCTGAATATGTTATGCCAGTTCCTTCTGTCCTGAAAATTTCCTGTTGAGAAGTCAACTGACAGTCTTATGGGAGCTCTCTTGTAGGTGACTAACTCTTTCTCTTGCTGCTTTTAAGATTGTTTGTCTTGAAACTTTGGTATTTTAAAATGTGATGTGTCTTGGTGTGGGCTTCTTTGGGTTATCTTGTTTGTGCTTCCTAGAATTGTGTGTTTTTTTCCTTCACCATGTTAAGGAAGTTTCAGCTATTATTTCTAAAAGTGGGTTCTCAACCCTTGCTTACTTTCTTCTCCTTCTGGTTTTCCTGTGATGTGGGTGTTGTTGTGCTTGATATTATCCCAGAAGTTCCTTAAAGCTTCATTCCTTTTATTTATTTATTTTAAAAAGTCTTTTTTTAATAAAGCTTTTATTTATTTATTTTATAGAGATGGGAAGGGAAGGAGAAAGAGAGGGAGAGAAACATCAATGTGTGGTTGCCTCTCATGTGGCCCCCACTGGGGACCTGGCCCTCAACCCAGGCATGTGTCCTGACTGGGAATCAAACTGGCTAACCAAAGGGTAGCCAGTTCACAGCCCACTCTCAATCCACTGAGCTACACCAGCCAGGGCCATTCCTTTCTTAATTATTCTTTTTTTTTTTTTTTTGTAGTATGATTGGATGTTTTCTGTTACCTTGTCTTCCAAAAAGCTGTTTCAATCCTCTACTTAATCTAATTTGTTGTTGATTCTTTTATTTCTGTTATTATATTCTTAATTTTTAACTGTTATTTTTTATGGTTACTATGTCATTTTTCATACTGTTATAGTTCTTGCCATGTTCCTCGAATGTTGTTATAACCATTTTTTTGAAGTTAGTATCTGGTAAGTTGCTTGCCTCCATTTCATTTAGTCATTTTCCTGATGATTACTCCTATTGTTTTATGTGGGACATATTTCTTTGTATCCCCATTTTGGCTACTTGTCTGTGTTTGTTTCTATATATTAAGCAGATCTCTTATGTTTCCCAGTGTAAGCAGGGTGGCCTTATGTAATAGGTGTCCTGTGGGTTCCAGTGGTAGTGTCCCTGGTCAGCCTGACCTGGGTATTCCAGGATTGTCTCATGTGTGGGTGATGTGTGTCCTCCTATTGTAGTTGATCCTTCATAGCTGTTAGCACTTCTTTAGGTGGGTTGACCCTTATGCTGGCTGGCTGTCAGAATTGGTTCTGACCACAATATAGGAACTTCTATGTGGGGGCTGACCCCAAGAAGCTGAATTCTCCACAGTGTTATCTGGTATCTGCTGACATCTTCTTTTGGGTGTGCCACTTGTGGAACTAATTATCTAGTGCTTTGTTGTGGTCTGAAGCCAGATACCAGGTATGTTGGTTCTGACGTCTCTTGGGTAGTGCTGCAGTTCAGGTTCGGAGGCTTCCTGTGAGTAGCCCTGAGCTCCCTATTAGGAGCTGGCAAGCAATCTACAGTTAGTAACTGCTTGTGCTGTGTATGGGTGCACGTGGGAAGTGCCAAACCACAAGCCAAGGTCAGCTTCCATCAGTAGCAGGCCAGAAGCAAGTCAGCACAAAGCTTAAGGCATTCTGAGTCCTGCCACTGCCTGACAGTTCCCATAAGGCTCAGTCACTAAAAATGCCTCCAGTAGTACTAAAATTGCATGAGAGAGGTTCTCAGGGTGTCACTAGGGTGGAACAAGTTGTGTTGATCAGGTTAATTCAGAGTTAAATTTGGTACCATTGCTGAGTTTGAAGCCACTTAGTAAAAGTCACAGAGTATACCAAGGCCAGCTGCACCTTCCTGAGACCTGGAAAATTTTGCAGTGGGATGGGGTATTAGGGAGTTGACAGGGTGTCAACTGATATCCCCTGATATCCTGGTAGGATTCACCAGGCCAATGCCAATTTGGCCGTGTAGAGGGAAGGCCTAACATAGAAAAAATAGTGCCTACCAGCTGTGGTGGGGAAGATGGGCCTTGTCCTCTTGTCCTGAATCCACACAACTCAGTTTCTCCCTGTGTGTCTCTGATATCACCCAAACTTAACTGGAATTTTTCAAGAGGTTTTTTTTTTCCCTCAGTATGGTGAGGCCTTAAGAATTCCTAAAGGTAGAGCTAATGTAGCTCATGAGCTAATGTCATGAGGAAAGGGCTCCACATAAGAAAGGTGGTGCCTATAAGCATGTGGGAAGAGGGTGCTCATCCCAAAGCCATACACCTGACTTTATTATTGTGTATCTTTGGCATCCTGTGAACTTCTTTGGAATTCCTCATGATTTTTTTAAAAAGGCTGTAAAGTGGGCCTGGGCTGGATGCCCGCTGTAAAGCTTTGGATCATACATACTTTGGGTAGTTGGGGCCTCAGGGAGTCACCAGAGTGGAGCTAATGTAGCTCATCAGGCTAATATCTGTTGGGAGAAGGCCCAGTCCAGAAAAGATGGTGCCAGTGGGCTGTGCATGAGCAGGACTCAACACAGAGAAACTGGTGACTCCCCTGCAGCCCTTGCCCCAAAGCCACACAACTCAGTCTCCCCTTGTATGACACTGGTATCCACTGCCTCTAGCCTCTGTCCCCCTGCCAGAGCCCACAATGTGTGCCTACACATGAGATTTGTGCTTTATCTTTTTCAGAGGACACTTGGGTTTCCAACAGCCTTCCATCTCACCTGGGCAGGTGAGAACTGTGCTGATTTTCACTGCCAGATGTAATGTAGACTCCTCTTCTTGGAACTGTGATCTGGGTTGGGAAGCTGAGGTCCCTCCTCCTGGTCTCACTGTGGCCTTTTCTGTATATCTTTAGTTATAAGACTTTTATTCAGCTAGTCTTCAGATTGTTACTCAGGCTTATTGTTCTATAATTTAGTCGTAATTTTGATGTGGTGATGGGAGTAGGTGAGTGCAGTTTCTACCTACTCCAACATCTTGATGGAAACTCTGTTAATACATTTAGCATCTTAATAGAAATAACTTTCTTAGATTGGTCATAGAGAATCACAACACTTTACACATGGAAAGACTTTACATTTATAGAGCCCAGCTATCTTTTCAATGTTATCATCACCAATAAGTAAGTATCTAAACTGAATAACCTGTGGAGTTTGAATTTGCTATTATGAAAATCCAATGCCTTCTAACAAATGTCTTTTCAATATTATTGTAAAGTTATTTCATAGAGTAAACATAAATTAATTATTAATTCAAAAACTTTTATCTTTTGTTTATCTAAGACCTATTATGAATCTGAGAAGGCCCTAGAGTTTGGGATAGATCACTGAACAGAAAAAAAAAACAATAAAATATCAATAAAATAGTCTTGTTCTTATGGGTCTTGTATTCTAGAAAGGAGAGATAAACAACTAATTCAAATATAATAAATTTAGAAATGTAAGAGTATATAAAAAGATGATATGTATAATAGGATGAGGGTGATCAGAGTTTACAGATTCTGGGCAGGTTAAAGTTTTAGAGAAGATATTCAGAAAAGGCCTTGTGAATGTGGGGAAGATGTATAGAGAAATGTGGGGGTCATTTCAGGCAGAGAAAATTACCCGCATAAAGGTCTTAAAACGGAGAGAACTGGATCTGTGGAGAAACAGCAAGAAGACTTAGTTCTTTGTCTTCTTAAGAGGATACTTGGGTTTCCAACAGCCTTCCATCTCACCTGGGCAGAATTTTATTACTGAGGCGAGAGGGGTGTGTGAGTGTGTGTGTGTGTGTGTGTGTGTGTGAGAGAGAGAGAGAGAGAGAGAGAGACAGACAGACAGACAGAAAGAGCCACAAAAAGAGAAAAATTCAGGTGTTATAGCATGTTGTTGGCTTTTGTAAGAACTTTAGCTTTCCCATGAGTGAAATGGGAAGCCTTTATGCTGTGCAAAGTAATGGTGGTATCTCATTTATGATTTAAAACAATCAGTCTGGCTGTTGTGTTGAGATAAACTGTGGAACTTAAGAATTGAAGCAAGGAGACCAATAGCAGCATGTTACAGTAATGCTGGAGGAAGATGGTTATGGCTCATATCCCAGTGGTTTTGGTTCAGTTGGTGAGAGATGGCTTAATTTCAGATATATTTTGGAGGAAGAATCAGAAAATCCTTTTGTCATGTAGTAGGTGGAGTAGGAAAGAAAAACATAAGTAAAAAAATGACACCAAGTTCTTAGCTTTGGAATCTGGTGTGAAAGATACATTATAAGGTCCAAGTTAAACTCAAGGAAATTAGTAGGGAGACTAGTGAACCAGTCCCTCTAAAAGGTGACAAGAATCTAAGCTAAGGCCTTGATAGTAGAAATAAAGAAGAAAGTAAATTTAAGCTTTCTTTGAGGGTTGAACAATAAGAAAAAAAGACTAACAATGCAAACAATAAACTTTTACTGAACAATTACTATGTGCCAGATCTTGTTAAATCATTTATATATTAATATTAACATATTTTTAAGTATGCTTTATTGATTACGTAATTACAGTTGTCCCAATTTTCCCCCTTTGCCCCTCTCTGCCTGGTACCCCCCTTCCCTCAAGCAATTGCCCTCTTAGTTCATGTCCATGGGTCATGCATATAAGTTCTTTGGCTTCTCCATTTCCTATACTATTCTTAACATCCCCTTTTTTATTTTATAACTACCAATTATGCATTTTAATACCTGTGCCCTTTTAACTATTTTCCCCTCTACACCCCACCTGATAACCTTCCAAATGATCTCCATACCTATGATTTTGTTCCTGTTCTGGTTGTTTACTTTGTTTGTTTTTTAAGATTCAGTTATTGATAGTTTTGAATTTGTTGCATTTTTAATGTTCATAGTTTTTATCTTCCTTTTCTTAAATAAGTCCCTTTAATATTTCATGTAATAATGGCTTAGTGATAATAAACTCCTTTAGCTTTACCTTGTTTGGAAAGCACTTTGTCTGTCCTTTCACTCTAAATGATAACTTTGCTGGAGAGAATAACGTAGGTTGTAAATCCTTGTTTTTCATCACTTTTAATACTTCTTGTCAGTGCCTTCTTGCCTGCAAAGTGTCTTTTGAGGAATCAGCTTATAGTCTTATGGAACTCGTTTGTAGGTAACTCTCTGTTTTTCTTTTATTGCTTTTAGGATTCTCTCTTTATCTTTAAGCTCTGTCATTTTAATTATGATGTGTCTTGGTGTGCTCCTCTTTGGATCTAATTTGTTTGGGATTCCCTGCACTTCCTGGATGTGTATATCTACTTTTTTTCACCAAATTAGGGAAGTTTTCTTTCATTATTTTTTCAAATAAGTTTTCAATTTCTTGCTCTTCTTCTTCTCATTCTGACACCCTATAATTTAGATGTTGGCATGTTGGAGATGTCCCAGAATCTTCTTATACTATCCTCATTTTTTTAAATACTTTTTCTTCTTGTTGTTCTGGTTGTATGTTTATTTCTTCCTTACATTCCAAATCATTAATTTGAATACCATATTCCTTCCCTTCACTGTTGGTTCTCTGTAGTTTTTTTTTTAACTTCACTTAGTGTAGCCTTCATTTCTTCCTTTATGTTGTTGCCTTACTCAATGAGTTCTTTGAGCATCCTGTTAACCAGTGTTTTGAACTCTGCATCTGATAGGTTGGATATCTCTGTTTTGTTTAGTTCTTTTTCTGGGATTTTGTTCTGTTCTTTCATATGGGCAATATTTCTTTGTCTCCTCAATTTGGCAGCCTCCCTGTGTTTGTTTCTGTGTATAGGTAGAGTCGGTTCGACTCTCTGTAAAAGGCACTTATTAATTGTGTAGGGTGGAGCCTTAGGTAATCTCCAGGGTAGGGCAACCTGCTTCACTGCATTGAGGTCCTGTGTGGGGGGAGGGTTTGGACAAGGGACCGTGCCTCTGCCTGGTTTCTGAGGGTTTGCCTGGTACTCGTCCTGTTTCCAGTCACTTCACCCACTCTTTGTATGTGACTGGCACCCTTCCAGCTGTTGCTCTGATGTTGGATCCCAGAGTGGGTGAGGTTGTGTATGCTTTAAGACTATGTAAGCCCTTTAATCAGAGTTTCCTAAAATTCCAGCAGTTTCTTCCATCGTCTCACTCTTCACTGGTTTTTACAGCCAGAAGTTATGGGAATTTATCTTCCTGGCCTTGGAACCCTGGGCTGTGCCATCTGACTTGGGGCTGGGATTGATCACTCCAAAGGTATTCCTCCCAATTTTTATCCACCACACATGAATGTGGGACCATCCATGCCCACTTCACTGTTGTCCCCCACCTTTCCCCCCCACACTGGGTCTCCTCTCCTTTCCACCCCATCTCCACAGCTCCACCCCTCCTACCAGTCTGGATGAGTAGAGCTTCTTTAAATCCTTGGTTGTTGGACTTCCATACAGTCCAATTTTCTGACAGTTCTGGGTGTTATTTGTTTTGGCATTTGGTTGTAATTCTTTTTGTTGTTTTTCATGGAGGTGAGGGGTGACTATCTATGTCTCCATCTTGACTGGAAGTCAATATTAATATATTTAATTGTAGCATAATTAATACAAGCAAGGTACTTCCTGAGGCAGTTGGTTCATAAAAGGAAATGCCAAGAATTCATAGATTAACTGTTGAATGTGTGTGTATAAAAAAGTGAAAAGTTAAACAACATAATAGTAATAATGATAACAATCATAAGCAACCCTAACACATTGGCCATTCATAATGTTCAAGATAAAAAGCACTTATATACATTTGTATCCATTGATTTTTCACAAGAAGTTTTTTTTATAGTTGAAGAAACTCCTTTACACCTTTCACTTCTAACTCTTCTTATTCTCTTCTCATTATCTTGCCCACTCCTTTGGCTTCAATTGACATCTCCATGCCGATGAATTCAATGTTATTTTCTCAATCCTGTTCCCTTCGCCTAAGCTCCAGAACCATATACACTCAGTGATTTTATGGAAACAAGTCCTGATTGTCTTACAGGCACAATATTTCATCCAGTTTGGTGCATATCCAAATGATTTGAAAACTAAATTAAAAATTGTTTTTGAAGCTTAAACGTATAGTTAAAAAATTGCTGGGATTTTTTTGTCTTTGAGATGGATACAGCAATTAAACCTCAGAAGAAACCAATTTATTTCTTAGAATTATTCTTCTCAAAAAGATTTTATGTATTTATTTTTAGAGAGAGTAGAAGGGAGGTAGAAAGGCAAGGAGAGAAACATTAATGTGAGGTTGCCTCTTGCTCACCCTCAACAGGGGACCTGGCCTGCAACCCAGGCATGTGCTGTGACTGGAATCAAACCAGTGACCTTTCAGTTTGCAGACCAGTGCTCAATCCACTGAGCCACACTAGCCAGGACTGAATTATTCTTTATATCACACAAATGTAAATCATTTTTTAACCTATTGTTCTTGGATAAATTATGAAGTTTCTACTAATCTCAAAGTAAAGTAATGTCTGTGATTTAAAACTTAGTGAATTATAAATAAAAAATGAGACATTACAACTAATATCATAGAAATTTAAAGGGTCATAAGAGACTACTATAAATACCCATGCACCTACAAACTAGACAACCTAAAACACATGAAAAAATCTCAGAAACATACAGCTTACTAAGACTGAGACAGGAAAAAAATAGAATATCTGCATAGACAAATTGAGAAAAATTGAATTGGAAATCAAAAATATCTCAATGAAGAAACACCCAGGACCAAATGGCTTCACTTTTGAATTTCACCAAATATTTAAAGAATTAGCTCCAATCCTTTGCAAATTCTCCCAAAACATAGAAGAGGAAGAAATACTCCCAAACTTATTTTACAAGGCCAGCATTATCCTGATAGCAAACCAAAAAGGTCACTATAGTCATGTATCCATTACTGATGGAGATAGTCTGAGAAATGCTTTGCTAGGCAAATTCTTCATTTTGCAAACATCACAGAAAGCACTTATGAAAACCTAGATGGTATAGCCTACTATATACCCAGGCTTTCTAATATAGTCTATTGCTCCTAAGCTACAAACCTAGTTCATGCACATGAATACCATAGCAATTGCAACACAATGGTATTTGTATATCTAAACATATTTAGAAGTGGAAAAGATAACTAAAAATCTGGAATAAAAGATAAATGTTTATCTATATCTATACACACATATGCTATAATATGGACATACTTTGAAGGCATTATGTTAGGTAAAATAAGTCAAACAGAGAAAGACAAATACTGTATGATCTCACATATATGTGTAATTTAATAAAAAAATACATACTTAATATAAAAGGAGATCAGACTTGTGTTTAGAGGCAATTGGGGGAGAGTGGGAATTGAGCAAAGGTGGTCCAAAGATACAAACTTTCAGTTATAAGATAAATATGTACTAAGGATGTAGTATACCACATGATGACTATAGCTAACACCACTGTATAATACACAGAAAAGTTGTTAAGAGAGTAAATCTTAAGAAGTAAATCTTCTCACCATAAGAAGTCAATTTTTTCCTTCATTCTTTTTTTTTTATATCTACATGAGAAGATGGATGTTAGTGGAGCCTACTACGGTAAACATTTCACAATATATGTAAATAAAACCACCATGCTGTGTACCTTAAAATTATACAGTGATTCATGTCAATTATTTCTCAATGAAGTAGAAAAATGTATTGTTTGTGGAAGGATCAAGGGGTGGTTGGGTGTGTGTGAGTGTTTATGTGCATGGGCGTCTCTGTGTGTGCACATGGGAGCACCCATATAGGCATGCATGCATGCATGTCACAAGTAAGAGTTACTTAGAGGGCATAGAAAGCAGAGATGTAGTGATGGCAGGAAAGAGGCGGAGAAATATCTTCACTCCATGTAGATAATATAGTCTTGAATGACAGAGTCATTGTTTCCTTCCAGATATAAATTCCTCATGTTTCTTTATTATACATGGAGTAAAGCTAAAGTTCGTTGCTTAAAAGACTCCATGTTCTCATGATTTTACCAATAAATGTTTCCCCCTACTGTCTTGGTCAGTTCAGACTGCCATAACAGAATGCCATGGATTGAATGGCACAAACAACAAATATTTATTTCTCACAGTTTGGAAGGCTAAGGCTGGAGTCCAAATAAGGGTCCAGTCTGGTTACATTCTTGTTGAGGGTCCTACTTCTGATTCACAGAAAACTACCTTCTCTTTTTATCCTCACTTAATGGAAGAAAAAGCTCTGGTCTTTTCATCTTCTTATAAGGGCACTAACCCCATTAAAGAGGCTCTACCCTCCTGACCTTAATCTAACCTTAATCATTTCCTCCAAGAACCATCACATTGACGATTAAGGTTTTAACATGAATTTTGGGGAGACACACTAAGTAGATATGAGCTACTAAGTCATATTTAATGCTTTAACTTAACTCCTCTTGTACAAAATGTTTCTAAGAAATCCCTCATTTATAAAATTCTAATTATATGATTTGAAAATGTAGCAGATACCATCCAATGGTCAGTAAAATATTTTGTTTTATCAATGCAGTACTTTACTTTAAAACCCCCAAAAAGGAAACAGTTTAAGCAATAGGTATTTTAAAAGCAACATTTCCTAGATAATTTTTTAGAGGAGTTTTTTAAAAGGGCCCTAAAAAGTAGGGATAGAGCCCTGGCTGGTGTAGCTCAGTGGATTGAGCGCGGGCTGTGAACCAGGCATCACAGGTTCGATTCCCAGTCAGGGCACATGCCTAGGTTGCAGGCCATGTCCCCCAGCAACCGCACATTGATGTTTCTTTCTCTCTCTCTCTCTCCCTCCACTCTCTAAAAATAAATAAATAAAATCTTTAAAAAAAAAAAAAAAGTAGGGATAGAGAGGAGGATTTTTCACTTGTAGTAATTGCTCTTCACAATATTGGAAACTCTCTTCATGCCAAGGAGCCAGGAGTCCTGCAGGCTGCAATATTAGTCCAATCTGTGCTGTGAAATAATCTCATAAGCACAGTGCTTGTAGAGGGTTTTATGCCTGTTTGTGGTGTGGCTCTGGAAGTCACATAGGACTCTAAGACGGAGAAATAATTGCCTTTTAATGCCAGTGCAGTCTTTGGCAGGACTGCCAAGTAGAGAAAGCAACACCCGGCAATTTGATAAGGGTAAATACCCTCTCAGATGAGCAGATGATCACTTGAGCTTTCTTTTGCCCCGGATGACTTCCAGCCGAAGCATACAAGTTTCTCTAAATATTACTGGGTGCTGGTAAGTCAACAATTCAGGCTCATACCAGAAATACATAAAATCCAAGTTAATAAAATATTTTTCTATGCTATGTATTTCAAATTGTGCATGAAGAAAAAAAACAGTTTTCTAACTGAAAGGCTGTATGTGATAGGCATGTAGTTTATGAACCTAACAAGCAAATCCATAACTCTCTGCTCATAAGCCATCTTTTTCCCCTCTAAGATATCCAGGCATCCTTTCCAAAGCGCACTTTATAAACCTATTATGATGAAAACTGACAAAGATATTAAGATGCCTTAGTGACTTTGCTGAAGGCTTTCACATGAATAGGCAGACTACACAAAAATCAAGTGAAAGCTGAGATGTTAGCATTAAACTAAACTGTCCGCTTTGCCTGTAAATGTCTACTTTGCTCTGTGGCTTGGTGGAATATAGCAGTTCATAAAAGACAAAGAACATTTTTTAAAAATATAAACTTCATGTTTATATATGTAAAGTGGAAACCTAAACACTTACTTTTTTTAGAAAATGAGGAAATCTTTGATGATATGCAAGATAAACAAGGGAAAAGAAAGAGTATTTACTCTAAGTACTCAGGGCTGGGACCAGGGTGAGCCTAGTGAGACACTCCTGTTAGGTGCAAAATTTAAGAGGGGGGAAAGAAACACTCAATAACAAAGATAAATAATACTCAATGCTATATTTTAAAAATAAAAATTAATGCCAAAGTTTCATGATAAGATCTAAGAAGTTAAATTAAAAACAGTATCAGTATTATCGATTTTTTTCTGTTGCCTCAGTCTCTGTTATGGCTTGGTGTGGAGCTACAACTACTAAGTATCTTTTTAATGTATACTTCAGCCCTTTGAAAAAATACAGAACTTAAAGTATAACAGCTTCAGTGTAAATTCTAATTACTTTGCACTAAACACATGTTGCAGATATCGATTATAGCCTATAGGATTAATGTTCTAAACATTCAGTTGTGTCTTTCCAAGTATGTGCTAAGATCTTTAAGGCAGGGATCATCTTTTATACTTCTCTTATTTCACATGTTGCCTCAGGATTATATGGACAATGATTGTTGTCTAAGCCTTATTGATAAATTGGTTGGATTAAATAAATGCTGATTATATGTATGATAGGCCTTCTCCATTAATCCTCAAGCTCTCTTTTTGTAATCAAATGACATACCAAAAGAAATACTGAACAAAAAAAAAACCCACCAAAAACTTATTTAACATATGTTTTGAATATATTAAAATGTATACCTTTTAGCTTTTTTCAAAATAATTTAATTTGCTATAAATTTTTTTTGAATTTTATTTTAATCATTGTTCAAGTACAGTTTTCTCCCCTTTACTCCCAATCCAGCCCACCCACCCCTTCCTCCCAACTTCCCTCCCATTACCACCCTCCCCCTAGTTTTTATCCATGTGTCTTTTAACTTTGTTCCTGTAAACCCTTCCCCTTTTCCCCTGAAACTCCCTCTTCTCTCTCCTCTGGTCACTTTCTGCCTGTCCTCTATTACAGTGTCTTTGGTTATATTTTGCTTATTTCTTTGTTTTGTTGACTGGGTTCCTGTTAAAGGTGAGATCATATGGTATTTATCTTTCACTGCCTGGCTTATTTCGCTTAGCATAATGCTTTCCAGTTGCATCCATGCTGTTGCAAAGGGTAGGAGCTCCTTCTTTCTTTCTGCTGCATAGAATTCCATTGTGTTAATGTACCATAGTTTTCTGATCCATTCACTTACTGGTGGGCATCTAGGTTGCTTCCAGCACTTAGCTATTGTAAATTGTGCTGCTATGAACATTGGGGTGCAAAGGTTCTTTTGGATTGGTGTTTTAGGATTCTTAGGATATAGTCCCAGCAGTGGAATTGCTGGGTCAAAAGGCAGATCCATTTTTAGTTTTCTGAGGAAGTTACATACTGTTTTCCACAATTTGCTATAAATTATATGGAAGTACTGTACTTCTTTGGAAACAATTTTATATTTCTAATTTATCAATGTAACCAAGGCAATTATTTTTAGAAAGAATTATTTTAATGTGAATATAGGATAACAATAAGATAAAAATAAAATTATAGAGTGATTCACTTAATCAAACACTTCACATGGTAGTTTACTTTTAATAAAAATAGAAATATGGCTAGTATAAATATAGGTAAAATACGCTTTCATTTTTATCAAGTGCAAATCAGTGTAAGAAAACAATGAAACCCCTAAAAACCACAGATGTGGACCATTCCAGTCCGTCAGTTTGTCTGTCTATCTATCTGTCATCTATCATCCATCTTTGTTTATTTTCTTTTGCCCTTTACTTTTTGTTATGTTTTACTTAGATGCAGATAGAACTATTACTGAATCAGCAAGACTTTGTCTAATTAGTTTACAAAAATCCTAATTTTTTTACAACATCCAGGAGGAAATTAATATTTGCAATTTGGTACCATTTGGACACTCATCCTCAAGTCATCTGTGCAACACATGCCCTGCCTCTGTCAAACAGGCATGTCCTTTCTCTGACAACCATAACTTGTCTTCTTTTTTAAAAAAAATATTTTATTTATTTATTTTTAGAGAGAAGGGAAAGGAGAGAGAGAAAATCATCTGTTAGTTGCCTCTCTTACACTCCCCCAACCAGGTACCTAAGCCACACCTAAACTGCATGTGCCCTGGCGAGGAATCAAACCAGTGACCTTTCACTCTGCAGAATAACACCCAACCAACTATGCCACACAGGTCAGGGCTATAAATGGCCTTCGTAAGTGCAAATTTTTTGCACTATCTGGGCTTCTATATCACATAAATTTTATTTTTACTATATGGTGATTACTATGAGTTAAATTATGCCAACCCCAAACTCATATGTTGAAGTCCTAACCCTGTTATCTCAGAATGTGACCTTATTTGGAGATAGGGTCTTTACAGAGGTGATTCAGCTAAAATGAGCTCATTAGAAAGGGGTCTAATACAATATAATTTGTTCTTATAAAAAGTGGAAATTTGGAGACAGACACACACAGGGAGAATATCATATGAAGGTAAAGGCAGAGGTGCTGGTGATGCTTCCACAAACCGAGGAACACAGAGATGGCCAGCAAACCACCAAGAGCTAGAAGAGACGCATGGACCCAATTCTTTCTCACTGACTTCAGAAAGCATCAGCTCTCACTGACACCTTGATCTTGGACTTCTAGCCTCCAGAACAGTGAGACAATAAATATTTATTGTTGAAGTCACCCTGTTTGTGGTACTTTGTTACAGTGGCATAGAAAACTAATGCAATGATCAAATAAACTTTTAATTTTGATTTAAAATAATTGAGATTTTAAAAATTGCTTGATCAGTGGGCTTGGTGAATTTAATAACTTTAAAAATTACTGTCTTAGCTTTCTCTTTTATTTTTTGACACAGACAGATACACAGCTATGTGTCATTGATTTAATAGTTAGGTGGGGGGAAAATAATTTTAGAAACAATAAGTTAACTTATGCTTATGATATACAACATAGTTTTCATTCAAATAAATTTTCCTTAATCTTGAAACAGGTATTATGAGGAAACATAAAACTTAGCAATATAATTTTACAAAGAAAATCTTCCTTCAAGAGAAATATTTTATATTAATATTTTATTATGTATATGATTTATTTTCATAAAAATTGGTGGGTATGGGCTACAGGTAAAATATTGTGATGGAGAATTCATTCAAAGATGAAATCTATTTACCTTGCCTTCAAGAAGCTCACTTTTGGGCCCATTTCATAGTTAACTGATCACCTACTATTGGTGAAAATTTAATGCTGACTTTTTTTTGTCTTTAACATTCAATTAATTTATTCTCAGTGCTCTTTTATTAAAAAAATAAATAAAAGGGATAGTTGGATATGTGGCAACACTATAATTATAAATAAATGCCAATGCAATACCCAAGAGTTTCCTAAAAAGAAATTTATATATATTAAGTAAGTGAAACCAGAATGTCTGGCCACATATTATAAAAGGCATTGTTAAAAAGAATTCAGATTAAAACTGAGTTTACTGTTTATGAAGTATTTAAATAATTTTGCCAAGGGAAAAAGCAAGAGGGAAGAGCACACAGGTAAACAGCAAGTTTAAGACAAAACTTGATTGTAAGCAGATACAAGTAAGAACATGAAGCTGTTCTTATGGCAAACGCATTGACAAAATGCCTGATTCTTCTCTCATTCATGAGAGTGCGGTTTCTGAAACACTTGGTGGGCCGATGGGATGGAGTGCTACACTTGGAACAGTTTTCTGACCACAGTGCCAGAAGGAAAAATGGCCTGGGGTTTCAGGAACCCATCCAGTTTGGGGGTAATATTTTCCAAACTTAACATGAAATACTTAACTAAGTCTTATTTTTATTAGATCAGATCTGAGTGAGTTTACTTTCTTGTACCATTCAGTTGGTTTGAGCCTTGTTGATATAGCACATAAACAAAATATTTCTTTTCCGTGTATAGGGAAGGAGATTAAAGGCATAGAACGTTAATGTGAAAAACAGCCCCACTGATGTTCCTCCTTTCCTTCATCCGCATGACATGTTTCACTGTGAAAGCACACACACTTTATTCCAGGCTTGGAATTTAGCCCAAAATTATCATTATTTATGTGGAAATAACATTCTTAAATGCCACCTGGATTCTCTATTAAAATATATATTTTAGTGTATAGAATCAACGAAAACTCACTTAGAGCTATATCAGGTTTTTGCATTTAAATTTCAGTTGACACCAAAACAACATAAACATCAGATACCAAATTCCTTAGTATAAAGATTTAACTTGAAGAGAAGTCAGCATTTTTGTCTTTGTAAATCTCTTTAAAATTTATCACTTTCAATAATCTTATCATATGAAATGTTTTCATAGCTGCTTGACCAACACAGAATGGAAAATTGAGAATACTAACAAAAGTATTTTTTAAAGGTCTAGATTCATGAAAAGCAATATTTCACATATCTAAAGTTTAATACTGTTGGTACTGCTTCTTAGCAGCTCTTTTTTTAAAACTTATGCACGGACGAACCAACTGAATTATCTGGGCACTGTCTGTATGGCCCTTCTTGCCATCACAGGCAAGCTGGGGTTGACAGACTGCACGTGCTTTTCTCATGTGTAATAAATCATGACAAAACAGATGAAAGAAGACTCACCTGATGTCTCCCTTCAATGTCTTACCACACCTTGTTAACTTCAATAAGACATTTTAATAATTTAAAACTTATTATATAATCAACAATATTTAATCAGTAATTTTGTTTTCATTGATAAATCTGACGCTTACTTTTTTTCTGTCAGGCCACAGAATCAGATCTAATTATCCAATTTGAAGTTTTATAGACATCATACCAGCTCTGCTACTCTGTGGCCTAAAGACATGCTGCAACTCCAAGAGTGTGTGGTTGGCATGTTGTGCAGAAGGAAGCTGGCAGCGCACATCTCAGAATAAAACAGGCCTGTGCTAGTGCCCCTGTAGCCTTGTTTGTCTTGACTATAAATTGTTACTAGAGCTATCTTGTTAGTAACTTTATTAAAATATTACACAGGTCTACACTTTTTAAATAAAAAAGCAAAATTTCTGTAAATATTTACACATCAATACATTCGAATAAATGGTCTTTCTGTTTAACACTATCTCCCATCTAACCATATGTACCTTATAGAAAGTTCTGTTAGGGATTGTGTTGAAACTTCTGGAAAAAAATCAATTCAAATCACAGAATTTATTTAATATCAACTCCCCGAAGTCCAATATAATGCTGACATATTTTAATCTTCAAGCAAATGTATATTTAAATTAACATGGTTTTAGTTATTCAGAGTTATATCCAAAAATATATTGGTTAAATTGAAAATTAAGGTACCTCAGAGTAATGTTTTTTAAACAGGATTTTAACAAATACCAATCTGGTCTCCCTATTTAGTTCATAGAATTTATGTGTTGAATTATGAATAGCAAAGAAATAAGATCTCCCATATTGTTATGTGTTTAAGTAACTTTATCAAATGTTGAATAGGCTCCAATTTAAAATTTTTTACTTTTTATTAATTTTATTAAAATTCATTTCCCTTGGTTATCGTGCTTTGGTTGATCTCGTTTGGCAAGACTTGTTATACCAGGTTTTGGAAGCTGTTCATTCTTTGCCCAGCTTTTGCTGAACTGGGTATATCCAGAGCAATATCTTCTTTCTATTACAAGTTGTGTTTTACTACATTTTTATTATCTGTGTATTTACTTTTGTTGCCTATTAAATGTTTTATTTGTTTGTTTGTTTGTTTATTTATTTATTTATTTTTAGACAGAGGAGAAGGGGGAGTGAAAGAGAGGGAAACATCAATGTGTGATTGCCTCTCTCTCACATCCCCTACTGGGAATATGACCTGTATCCCAGGCATGTGCCCTGACTGGGAATCAAGCCAGCGACCCCTTGGTTCACAGGCCTACACTCAATTCACTGAGCCACACCAGCCAGGGCCAAATGTTGTTTTATAGAAAAGACCATGTCTCTTTCCTCTCCTCTCCTCTTTTCTCCTTTTCTCTTTCTCTCTTTCCTTTTCTTTCTTTTCTTTTTTTTCTTTTCTCTTTTCATTTCTCTTTTCTTTCTTTCTTTCTTTCTTTCTTTCTTTCTTTCTTTCTTTCTTTCATCTTTCTTTCTTCCTCTCTCCTTCCTTCCTTCCTTCCTTCCTTCCTTCCTTCCTTCCTTCCTTCCTTCCTTCTTTCCTTTCTTCCTATTTATTTATTTTATGGCACCTAGCATGGTAAGCATAAATAAGTATTGCTGAGTGACCATTATTAAAATCCTGCTTGGCTCTTAAAAGCTCATTGTCTTCTTTTTATAGCCTTCTATAATAACCACATATTATCAAAAGGAATTGTTCATAAGATCACAAACTTATACACTTTTCATATTAGTACAGGTAGCTAGTTATTAATAAAGGAAGAAGCAAAGAAGATCAGACAAACACAGCAAACTAGGGAGTTGCACCAAACAGCCCGCCACATTAGGAAGTTGCAGCACTCACAGGCTCCCCAGAGGACTGCTGCATCCTCCTCCATAAGGGCCTAATCCCTGAAGCAGGAAGGAAGGATTGCTATTGGCCATTAGCCTAAATTACCTGGGGGAGGGAGGATAAAACTACAGAGGAAATCCCTCTACTGGGCGCCTGCCCAGTAGAAGCCAAGATGTCTCAGGGGATATCCTTCTACTTGGAGGCAGGCACAGTAGAAAGGCCCATCTGTTTAGCCTGGGAAAAGAATCAGATTGGATGAGGGATACAGAACCCCCAGACTATCTAGGAAATAGATTGGTTAGGGGGAGGGCCTAGCACAAACCCAGAAAGATTGGGAAATTGATTGGTTAGTTTGTAACAGTGCCTGGTTCTCCCCAAGCCCAAGATATGATAATGAGAATGTAACAAAGGCAAGGGCTCTCTCTGAAGCTTGGTAGCAGGCGTTTGCCCATTTATTGACACATTCTCTCTCCTGACCACCATGTGGGTCCAGCAGCCATGTGGACTCCAAGCATGAGCCTGGCTACCACTGACATGCAGTCCGAAACTGGGACTAAGCTAGCTAGACTGGGACACAGGCTGAACTGGACTAAGCTTTGCCATGACTGAACCGATGACACAGAATTTCTGGACCTTGGCCTTTCTTCTGGGCTTGATGAAGACAAGGCTGGAATTCCTCTATAGAGGATGATGGACCTGACCCTGGGACAGTCTTTTGTGTTTGCCCCAGCTTAAGTAAATCTCACAACCATATCTCATCATCTCATGCATGGTCCTCAAAATGCTTTTCTCCCAGCACTTCAAGGACCCCGTTCCTGCCAGCGATACTCAGACTTTACTTTTTATTCTGATGTTATCAGTCATTTCTGAAGTCTTGCTGTCTGATTTTATCAGGACACCTATTAACCATAAAACTCCTTATTTTATAAATGACTTCTCCTGCTTTCATATTTCTCCATATTCAATTTGGAGGCTTACTGTTAACGTTTTCATTACTATTTTCCCAGCATCATTCACAACTTGGCCATTAACACTGATCACAAATTGATCACAATTACTGTGGCAACTATTGCTCATTTTCCTTAAATTTTAAACCAACCAATTACTTGGCCTCTCCTCTGACTTCACAGAGAAAGGAAACACAGTAAGTTCCTGCTTCTGAACTTCAAATCTTATCCATATCCTTTCCTTCCTATTACCATACTTTGCCATATATAATGCACACTTTTTTTGCCCAAAGTTTTGAGGGAAAAATAAGGATGTGCATTACACATGGGCAATGCTAAGGATGTGCAACATACAGGGGTAGGACTAAAACATGGGTGCATATTATACATGGCAAAATATGGTATAAGGAAAAGTATTCTTTTAGCTAATGATATCTATCTATATCATCTATATCTATATCTATATCATCAACATCTATATCTATATCATCACCTATCTATGTCTATATCTATCTAATCTATCTATATATATCTATCTTTGGGTCCTTATTAATTGTCTCCCTGCATCAATCTCTTAATCAGCAAGAATTGATGGCTTTCTGGTCCTGAAATGCATACCTTATATGCTAAGTAACAGATATTGAATGTACAATTTCAATACAACTGTTATTTATTAAATTAGTAATGTTTACTGAGTTAATATTATTTGTCAAATATTGTTTTTTTACAGGAAAAAGAGCAGTCAAAGCAGATACACAGCAGATGCACAAACTCTTTCCTTCCTAAAGGTTATATTCTCAGGAGACAATAAAAACTTTTTAAAAAAGGTAGATTGTATACTATGTTAATAGGTGACAAGTACTAGCAAGGAATAAATCAGCAAGGTAGAAAGCCAAATAGGCAGTACAGAAGTAAGGTTTTGTACAATTTTGAAGTGCCGTGTATGGAAGTCCCATCAAAACGGGTAGCGCTGGAATCAGATCTTGAAGGTGGTAAAGGAGAGTCACTAAAAATATTTGGAAGGACTGTATTCCAGGAACATGGAATGCCAAGTGAAAAGCCCAAAGCAGGAGTGATCTTGAAATGATTGGAAGGCAGCAAACGGGCCTGTGCAAACAAAGAAGGAGTGGGAGGTGAGACAGGAAGAGTTCAGGTCAGAGAGGGAAGGGTACTCTACTGCAGAAGAGACACTTTTGACTTGAATTTTGAAAGAACAACTCTCTTTATTGTGTTGAGAAAAGACTGAAAAGAGCAAGGGCACAACCAGGGACAGGCTTAGTAGCTGATGTTGGTAAGCATGAATTTATCAATCCGTCTGCAGATTGGTTTGGAAACTGCATTCTCTGTTCATTTTATGTTTAGACACTGTGCTGTAAATGTCACAACTTAATTTGTTTGCAATGAATAGGGTTGATGTTTTTCACCAGAAACTCCAGCTTCTCTGGTTGTAATGTTTTCATTAAAAATAAAACTATGAGCCCTGACTGGTGTGACTCAGTAATTTGAGCGGTGGCCTGCTAACCAAGGGGTTGCTTGCTCAATTCAGTTAGAGCACATGTGTGGGTTGTGGGCCAGATCCTCGGTAGGGGGCACGCAAAAGGCAAGGACACATTGATGTTTCCCTCTCTTTCTCCCACCGTCCCTCTCTGTCTAATAATAAATTTTAAAAATCTTAAAAACAACAAAACTATCATATTTATTTGAATTATAAATTCAGATTAAAATTTTGGACAAAATAAATCATTTTAAAAGTTTTATTGTCATTAATTTTATTCAGGGTCTTTAATTTTTTTATATTTGTGGACAATGGAAGTAGAATTTTCATAGTTAAAATTTAAAAAGTGAAATTCTTTATATTTTACAATATTTGTGAGATAAATGAGTATCTCAAATTAAGGAAACAATTAGCTTTCACTGGCAAAAATTTATAACTGTCTTATGATGCTATATTCAGACAAGTAACGAACATACATGTACTTGCAGAATAAAAAACATGATCATATTCTTTATTTTTCCTTTTCTGTTGGGTTGGACAAAAATTCATTAAATTTTTCCTATACTATGGCTCTACTACTGCTTAGTTGCCTTTAACTTCATTTGAAACAATTTTGTTAGATTGGAGGGGGAAGATGGCGGTGATGTGGGGGGAGTCCTGATCCCCTTCTCCACTGCTCTGGGGAGAATTCGGCCGATCTGAGGAGAGACAGAACAGGAGACCACGGATATCGCAACATTTATGAAAACAGGACATCAGAAGTTGACCAGACATTGAAAAAAACAGACGGTAGGAGCACGTTTTCAGGAACAAAGGGGCCTGTGCTAGGAGCAGAGAGCCAGCAGGCGCCTGCGGAGAGGGGTGGGTGCCCGCGGAGGCTGGGCCGCGCCCCACGCCCCAGGAGCGAGGAGAGAGGCCCGGTGCCCGCAGAGAGTAGGCCAGCGCTTCAGGGTCTGTCTCCGGGCATCTAGGAGAGCGGAGAGTCGCTGCCCGTCCCCATCCCCAGGCAGGGATAGAGAAGCAGAGGCGAGAGAGCTGGGCGCATCCGCGAACTTTCCGGGGAGCAGTGAGTGCTCAGTCTGCCAGAACAAGGGAGGCCTGGCCGTGGGCGCCCACGCCCCCAATCAGGGGAGTGTGTGGTTTTGGGGAAGACTGAGACCCCACGGCCGGCCGGGAGCAAGGGAAGCGCTTCCGGAGCTGAGGGGATTCAGAGCGGGCGCGCACCCTGCCGGGGTTGCTGACTTTCGAGCCAGGGAGCCCAGAAATTACACAGCACTTCGCAGGTCCCCGGG
>PVIA01010380.1:0-52308 GCA_004024845.1 Tonatia bakeri | reverse complement strand
ACTACTTGCCCCTACCTGGTGACTCACTGAGAACCTACCTCATGCAACCCACATACTGCCAGAGGCCCTTTCAGTGACTGAGCCTAACAGGCAGCCAGCTGGCAGAAGCAGATGTAGGGGAGTCTTGGACCTTTTGCTGACCTGCTCCTGGGGACTGGTGCTGGTGAAAGCCAACCTGGGTATGAATTTCCCCTCCCACACAGACCCAGGCCCAGCAGGGGCAGTCACAAAATGTGGACTGCTTTGTGGCTCTGAACAGGTAGCCCAGGGCCAGTCACAGGCAGCGCCTAACATGTTCTGCACTGGATCCCTCCCAAGAGGCCCCAGAGTCAACACACCTGCTGGCAGGACTCAGACCACATGAGAGCAGGACCCAGTTTGCTCCACAAGTGGCACATCCAAAGGCGGATCTCGGCAGGCACAGACCCTGCTGGGTGAATTCTACTTCACAGGGTCAGTGCAGCACGGCAGCTCGTGGTTCTCTGTGGTTGGGTCAGTCCTCACAGTTGGCCAGCCCGGGGCCCACGCCACCCACAGATGAGCCAACAGCAATCAAGACTCAACTACCACAGGGAGGGTTCACAGAACCCACACAAGGGACGTTCCTGGAGCACCTAGCTTAGGTGATCAGGTGCCACTGAGCTCCACAGGACCCCTACTACATAAGACCTCATGCCAAGACTAGGAGGCACAGCAGCTCTACCTAATGCAGAAACAATTAGAGAGAGGCAGCCAGAATGGGGAGACAAAGAACCAGAGGACTCCCCACAATGGTTGTGAGGGGCCTGGGGGCGGCACACAGACAGAGCCTGGGCACTGTGAGCAAGCACTCTACAGTGACCTCCAGGGGCCTGCTGGGATCGCTCTGACAGAGGCAGGTAAGAGTGAGGAAGAGGGAGCTGCTCCTTCTCTCTGCCTCAGTGTCCCTTTCCATGAAACCAGGGGACCTGAAGACTGTCTCACAGAACTGGGAGACCCAGAGGGAGATGCTTGCCATGTGGTCGTCGATGCGCCGGGAGTCCAGGTACACAAGGTCGGGAAGGTAGGCCAAGATGAACATGCTGTAATCTTCTCCCTCGGCGATGGGGTTCCCGGAGAGGCTGAGTGCTCGCAAGTCCTTGAACTGCCGCAGGTAGATGATCTGAGGAGGATAGGGGAGATGGTCCCTTTTCTTGGCTGCCACAGGGCTGAAAACATCCCTGGCTATCTCTCTCTGGCACTGCGGCAGAGTTTGCAGCCAGGCCATAACGGCTTCCACACTGGGTGGAGTGATGGGGGAGGAGGGTGGTTGGGGGGTCCAGGCTGGATGGCTGTACTGAGGCCTTTGGTCAGGTCTGGGCTTTCCAAAGAATCAGAAGAACTGAGTTCAAATGCTAGCTGTGGGACCGACAAGTTACTGAATATCTGTGACCCTCAACTTCTTCATCTACAAAATGGGTATGAGGATGTTATGTAATACATGTGCTGTAAGAATCAAATAAAATAACCTATGAAATGCATGTGGGAGAGTGCCTGACACATACTCAGGAAATGGTAGTAGTGTTGTTATCATTATTATTGGTCACACAGAATAGATGTGTCTTTTTAGATCATAAAGCCCTGCGGGGAAAGTCCAAATCTCTTAAATTAAATGGAACCCAATTTATAGTTAATCTTGAATCAACTGACTAATGGCTAGTGGAACATTCCACTAACTGCTGTTTCATTTTCCTACACTCAATTCTTATTAAAATGAGGGGAAAGTCAAGCACACAGCCAGTGCAGGCATGCCTTGTTGCCACTGCACTGTGCTTTACTGTGCTTTGCAGCTGGGTTTTCTGCAAGTGGAAGGTCTGCGGCAATCCCGTGTGGAGAAAGTCTATCGGCACCATTTTCCAACAGCATTTGCTCACTTTGTGTCTCCGTGTCACATCCTGGTAATTCTCACATATTTCAAATTGTATTATTATTACTATTATATTTTTTATGATGGTCTGCAATCAATGATCTTTAATGTTGCTATTGTAATTGCTTTGGGGTACCCAAACCACACCCATAGAAGACAGTGAACTTAATAAATGAGGTGAGTGTTCTGAATGCTCCACCCACTGCCTGTTCCCATCTGTCCTCCTCTCCTTGGGGCTCCCTATTCCCTGAGACCCAGCAATATTGAAATTAGGCCAATTAATACCCTGTAAGTGTTCAACTGAAGTGCAGAGTCACATGTCTCTCCCTTTAAATCAAAAGCTAGAAATGATTAAGCTTAGCAAGGAAGGTATGTTGAAAGCCAAGACAGGCCGAAAGCTAGGCCTCTTGTGCCAAACAGTTAGCCAAGTTGTGAGTGCAAAGGAAAAGCTACCCCAGGGAACACACGAATAATAAGAAATTGAAACAGCTTTATTTAAGCTGATAAGAAGAAAGTTTTGGTGGTCTGGATGGAAAAGTAAACTACCCCAACATTCCCTGAAGTCACAGGTGGCAAACACAAGGCCTGTGGGCCAAATCCAGCCCTCCACCTTGTTTTATCTGGCCTAGAATCTTGTTTCTACCCAGTGGCAGCGCTGAGCTCCTTGCCCCTAGTTAAGGATACAGTCCTAAAATTACACTTCGCCCTTTGAAGGCAACCACGAGGCTGAGGTGGAAATGAGTTTGACAGCCCTGCCTTAAATCAAAGCCTAATCCAGAGTGAGATTCTAACTCTCTTCAATTCTGTGAAGACTGAGAGAAGTAAGGAAATTGCAGAAGGAAATGTGGAAGCTAGCAGAGGCTGGTTTGTGAGGTTTAAGGAAAGAAGCCACTTCCATAACATAAAAGTGCAAGGTGAAGCAGCAAGTGCTGATGAGGGAGCTGCAGCAAGGTAACCACAAGATCTAGCTAAGACAGTAAATGAAGGTGGCTACACTAAACAACATATTTTCACTGTAGACAAGCCTTATATTAGAAGAGGACACCATCCAGGACTTTCATAGCCAGAGAGGAGAAGTCAGTGTCTGGCTTCAAACCTTCAAAGGACAGGCTGACTCTCTTGTTAGCTGCTAATGCAGCTGGTGACTTTAGGTTGAAGTCGGTGCTCATTTTCCATTCCGAACATCCTAGGGCCCTTAACAATTATGCTAAACCTACTCTGCCTGTGCTCTATAAATGGAACAACAAAGCCTAGACGACAGCATGTGTGTTTACAACATAGTTCACTGAATAATTTAAGCCCACTATTGAAATCTACTGCTTAGAAGAAGGGACTCCTTCCAAGATATTACTGCTCACTGACAATGCACCTGGTCACCCAAGAGCTCTGACGAAGGTAGGTGCACAATGAGGTTGGTGTCGTTTTCATGCCTGCTAACACAGCATCCATTCTGCAGCCCAGGGGTCAAGGAATAATTTTGACTTTCAAGTCTTATCATTTAAGAAATATGTTTTGTAAGGCTGCAGCTGCCAAAGAGAATGATTCCTTGGATGGGTCTGAGCAAAGTAATTGAAAAGCTCTGGACAGGATTCACCATTCCAGATGCCATTAAGAACATTTGTGATTCATGGGAAGAGGTCAGAATATCAACATTAACAGGAGTTCGGAAGAAGTTGATGCCACTCTCATGGATAACTTCGAGAGGTTCAAGACTTTAGTGGAGGAAGTAACTGCGCACATAGTGGAAATAGCAAGAGAATTACAGGTGGGGTGTGAAGATGGGACTTCAATGGGTGAGCAGTTGCTTCCTGTGGATGAGCAAAGAGAATGGTTTCTTTAAAGTTGAATCTACTGCTGGTAAAGATGCTGTAAAGATTGTTGAAATGACAACAAAGGATTTAGAACATTACATAAACCTAGCTGATAAAGTAGCAGCAGGTTTTGAGAGGACTGACTCCAATTTTGAAACAAGTTCTGCTGGAGATAAATGCTATCCAATAGCATCACATGCTGTAGAGAAATTGTTCACGAAAGGAAGAGTCGATCAATACAGCAAACTTCATTGTTGTCTTACTTTAAGAAATTGCTGCATCCATTCCAGCCTTCAGTCAGCAGCCATCAACACCAAGACACAACCATCCACCAGCAAAAAGATTACGACTCCTTGAAGGCTCAAATGATGGCTAGCATTTTTTAACAATAAAGTATTCTTTATAGTGAAAGTTTTAAAATTAAATTCATTGGGGTAACATTGATTAAGAACATTAGATAGCTCTGGCTGCTGGGGCTCAGTGGATTGAGTGCCAGCCTGTAAACCAAAGGGTTGCTAGTTTGATTTCCAGTCAGGGCACGTGCCTGGGTTTTGGGCCAGGTCCCCATTAGGGGGCACGTGAGAGGCAACCACACCTTGATGTTTCTCTCCCTCCTTTTCTGCCTCCCTTCCCTTCTCTCTAAAAATAAATAAATAAAATCTTTTTTTTTTTTAAAAAAGAACATTAGATAAATTTCATGTGTGCAACTTTATAATACATCTGTACACTCTATTTTATGTCTACCACCAGAAGTCTGGTCTCCTTCTGTCACATTGTATTTGACTCACTGTACCCTCTTTGTCTCCCCCATTCCCCTTCCCCACTGGTAACTGCTATTCTGCTTATTATCTATACTCATGAGTTTGTTGCAATGAAATATATATATATTTATATTTGATTATGCTATTACAGTTGTCCCATTTTTCCTCTCCTTTATTTCTCTCTGTCCTGCACATCCCTTCCCACCAGCATTCCCCACCACCGCCTTAGTTCATGTCTATGGGTTGTACATATAAGTTCTTTGGTTTTTACATTTCCTATACTATTTTTAACCTCCCCCAATCTATTTTGTACATACCATTTATGCTTCTTATTCCCTGTACTTTTCCACCATTCTCCTCACTCCCCCTCTGCTGATAACCTCCATGTGATCTCCATTTCTGTGATTCTGTTCCTGTTCTAGTTGTGTGCTTAGTTCCTTTTGTTTTTTGTTTTGTTTTGTTTAGGTTCAGTTGTTGATGGTTGTGAGTTTGTGGTCATTTTAATGTTTATAGTTTTGATCTTTTCTTAGATAAGTCCCTTTAACATTTCATATAGTAAGGGCTTGGTAATGATGAACTCCTTCAACTTGACCTTATCTGGGAAGCACTTTATCTGCCCTTCCATTCTAAATGATAACTTTGCTGTATAGACTAATCTTGGATGTAGGTCCTTGCCTTTCATGACTTGGAATACTTCTTTCCAGCCTCTTCTTGCCTGTAAGGTTTCTTTTGAGAAATCATCTGATAGTCTTATGAGAACTCCTTTGTAGGCAACTGTCTCCTTTTCTCTTGCTGCTTTTAAGATTCTCCCCTTATCTTTGATCTTGGGTAATGTAATTATGATATGCATTGGTGTATACTTCCCTGGATCCAACTTCTTTGGGACTCTCTGAGCTTCCTGGGCTTCCTAGAAGTCTACTTCCTTTGCCAGATTGGGGAAGTTCTCCTTTATTATTTGTTCAAATAAGTTTTCAACTTCTTGCTCTTCCTCTTCTCCTTCTGGCACCCCTATGGTTCAGATGTTGGAACATTTAAAGTTGTTCTGGAGGTTTCTAAGCCTCTCCTCATTTTTAAAAATTCTTGTTTCTTCATTCTGGTTTAGTTGAATGTTTATTTCCTCCTTCTGCTCCAAATCATTGATTTGAGTCCTGGTTTCCTTCCGTTCACTGTTGGTTCCCTGTATATTTTGCTTTATTTCACTTTGCATAGCCTTCACTTCTTCCTTGATTTTGTGCCATGATCAACCATTTCTGTGAGCATCCTGATTACCAGTGCTTTGAACTCTGCATCTGATAGGTTGGCTATCTCTTCATTGCTTACTTCTATTTTTGGAGCTTTGAACTTTTCTTTCATTTGGACCATATTTCTTTGTCTCTGTGTGCCTGTTACATAGTAAGGGGCAGAGCCTTAGATATTCACCAGGGTAGGCACCCCACATCACTGCTTTGTGGCACTGTATGTGGGGGAGGGGCCTGAGAGGGAACAATGCCACTTGCTTGGCTCTTGGCAGGCTTTTAGTCACTTCTTGTGCTATCCACAAGCAAATTGGGCCCTTTTGATGCTGCTTCCTGGATGGGTGGGCTTATGCATGTTCTAGGACCCTCTGGGTCTCTCCAACGAACCCTTCTGTGAGGCTGGGATTTTCTCCCACTGCTGCGACCCCTACAGGTTTTATAATTCAGAGGTTTTGAGGCTGTATTTCCCCACACCGGAACCCTGAGTTGTGCGGTCTATCTCGCTCCCCAGTTGTTCCTCATAGTTTATCCACACACAAATGTGGGACCACCTGCTCTGCCAGCCGCCACCTTGCCTCAAATCCTCTCTGCCCAGCTGCCTGTCTTCGCCTCACCTACTGGTCTGGATGAGTGTATCTACTTTAACTCCTTGGTTGTCGGACTTCCATACAGTTTGATTTTCTGACAGTTCTGGTTGTTTTTTATTTTTTAATTTGTTGTCCTTCTTTTGGTTGTGCAAGGAGGCAAAGTGTATTAACCTATCTTCCATCTTGGCTGGAAGTGCAATAAAGTATTTTTAAATTAAGGTATGTACATTGTTTTTAGACATAATGCTATTGTACTTTTAATAGACTACAGTATTGTATGAACATAACTTTTTATGCACTGGGAAACCAAAACATTCACCAGATTCACTTAATGGGATACTGGCTTTACTGAGGTAGCCTAGAACCAAACCTGCAGTATCTCCTAGGTATGCCTCCATCTCATTTGATAACATCTTCTGAATACCTAGACACTGTAGTATGCAAAAGATAGATAAAAAATATAGCATGCTTTTCTAAAGGAATTTCTTTCAGTCATTCATGTATTCATGCAACAAACACACCTACTAGGACTCAGACACAGGCCAGGCCTCGAGGAATCAGAGGGAACAAAGCCCACATGGTTCCTGCCCTCCTAGCAGGAACTTCCACTCCAGGGGCAGGGATAAGAATGTTTTTTAAAGTAAATAAAATAATTACACTTTGGTTAAGTACCATAGAAACGTAAAGATGGGCCAGGAAAGGAAACAATAGGGATGCCTTTTTCAGGGAGGGAACTCGGGTCCCTGAGACCTGAGGGAGCTGACTTCCCGAGGGCAGAGGAGAGTTCGGAGCTGAAAGCAAAAACGGCACAGGCAAAGGCTGAGGCAGGAGAGAACGGGCGTCTTCCAGGACCTGAGGAAGGCTAGGGTGGCTAGAGCTGGGCTGGGGAGGGGCCTGGGGCAGAACTCGAGGCCAGACAGGAAACAAGGTCAGGGCTGGGTCATGGAAGACTTGGGTCAGGGTTGCAGTCAAGAGTTTGGATTTGTCCTAAGGGCAATGGAAGCCTTTGGAGTGTAAAGTGTATATGGTGTGAGGAGACAGGATGTGATTTAATTTTTAAGAGATCTCCAGTGAAATTCCATTTTCTTTTTCATCTTTTAGTTTGTTTGAAGAGAGAATAGTTTGATAACAAAGTGTGTTAGGGTGAGCAGAAACAGGACTTTTCGTAATTGCTGGTGGTTTTGTAGGTAGTTTCATTTTCATAGATAACAATTTGGCAGGATTCATCAACAAAAAAAATGCACGTGTCCTCAGACCCAGCAATTCCATCTCTAGAAATTCACCTTGCACATGGCCTTGCCCGGGTGCAGACTAAGCCCTGTTCAAGGACATCCAGTGTAGCCCGTGTGTTTGGCATGAGGTTGGAAACAACCTCGGTGCCCACATGTGGGGGACTGGAAAAACATATTGTAAGGTCTTCTTAGGCTCTGCTGGGAATAAATGCCAATCAGCCACAAAGTTAGGCAGCGCGCCCAGGCGAGGTTTCCCGGTCCGCACGGTGGGGCTGAGAAAGTCACGCCGAGCAGGGAATATGGTGAGGTTTTATTTCAGTGGCTCTCTCCATGGGAGCTGGGGATTGGTCCCCTTTGAACAAAGCGGCAACATATCGTTGGCGGTTCCCCTCGCGTCCTGGTTTGATGTCCGCCATCTCTTCCAGGTTGTAGTTCAGCCCCCATTTTGTCTTGTCTGGTCCATCCTGACACATATCATACTGCGTCTAAGCAGCGGAATGGTCCAGCACAGAGGGGCTGACTGAAGGCAGAGGTTTGGAGATGCGACATTTAAACAAGATGCCTATAAAGACACATTCAACTCAGAGGCAGCTGTGGCCTCTGGAAGAGAAACTCAGACTGAGGCCGGGGTGAGAGGGGCTCTGCCCTGTATACCCTGAATCCTCCAAAACATCTCTGAATTTGTGATGCAGTATACAGGTATTAAAACTAACCTAGTAAATAAATAAATATCAAAAATGTGTATAATTACATGTCAGATACATAGTGTAGGTAAGGGCTAAAATCATAGATGCTCAGGGTTGGCAGATTCCTAAGTCAGACTCTCTGGGTCAAGTCACCGAAGGAGCTGGCACCTTATTAGCTAAAGAGGATGTAGGGACCCCAGCATCTGTGGGGTGTGTCCAGGCCCCCAGGATAACATCTGGGCCCAGCTACCTCAGTATTCCCTGGCAGCTTCTCCCCAGGTACCTCCTTCCTTCCTCTCTCTCTGGGGACCAGCTTCGCCCGCTCCTCCCCTGTATCATGAGGGCTACCTGGCTCCTAGTGCACCACTGGGGGCGGGGGGGCGGTGTTTCTTCTGGCCCAGGCCTGGACCTTTGTAAAGGGACAGGGCCTCAGTCCATTGAAGTCTGCGTTGTCCAAGTTGTGACAAATCAGAGGAGAGCACTCACTGTAGGCCTGGGGCTGTCAGGCCTACCTCAGCAGGAAAAGCTGCTAAACATTCAGAAAGGTTTTCCAACAGTACAATTGAGGGCTGTTGGGGTACAGCACTTAATCTGAGAATTCCCAAATAACCATCACTGAACCTATTCATGGTAGGTCCTGTGTTGGCATTTAACACTCTGATCGATTCAACCCTCACAACAACCTATTGGGGAGACTACTGTTGTTCTCATTTTACAGATGGGAAAATGGGCTCCTAGAATGCTAAGTCCCTGGCCCAAGCTCAGACAGTTGGGAGCTAATTAAATCTCAGCTCTTGACTGCTGACACAGACCCTCTGTGTGCAGCAGTCCTATTGGCCAGCCATTGGGCGCCCTGCCACCACAAAGCAGACGGCAGGCTGAGCGATCAAGACTGGGGCCCTGAAAAGATTGCAGGTTCGGGTTGGGTTTATGTTTTCTTGTCTGGTGTGCAGGGCAAACTTCCTGACCTGCACAGCCTCTGGGTCTCGGGCCCCTGGACAGGCATAACTACAGGTATGTGACCCACTCCAGCCACTCATCTAAGCAATCAGCTCTGCTAGTGATTGAGGGGCTGGGGGCCTTGATCACAGTTAAGGGTCACTGTCAGGGGAGAGCTCTTGTGCTCGCTGTCCTGCTACATTTAGACAAAGAAGCCTGTGGCCCTGACCACTAACCATCACCATGACGAGAATCAGCCTAGGGAGGCACTGAGGACAATGGAGCCGAGGGGCAGCAGGAGCCTGTGTCCCAGAGCCTGGCCATGGCTGCCTGCCCTCGGAGCACCACGAGTCCTGGTGCTGAAGGGCCCCGCTGCTGGCTGCAGCTTCGGCTGCAGCTTCGGCTGCAGCTGTGACGGACCCCTGCTTATGGTGCCCATGTCTTCCCCGCTCTCTTCCTGCACTCCCGGAGGCCCAGCCTGAAGCAAGGGCAACAGGAAGTTAATCCCAGGGTCTCCCTCAGCTGCTGGGGGTGGGACTGGGGAATAAAGGCCTTAGGCCCTGGTCCTCCAGCTGTTCACTTCTGGAAGGCATTCTGCACAAGCCCAATGGCCCAGCAGGAGGGAGCCCCAGCACCAACAGCAGCAACCTCTGTCACACCCCTGCACATTGGCTCTTCCTGCCTTCAGGCTCAAGGTGGCCTTCTGAGAACACCTGCCCAATATACTATTGCACCCTGAGTCCTTGTAGCCCACCTGCCCTGCAGGTGAAGACCAGTTTGATGGGGCTATCCTGGCTCCTCCCACTCACATGATCCCGCTTGGTCCATCCTCACAGGTGGGGAAAGGGGCTTCCTTCCAAACACAGAAGACTTGCCCTGGGCACACTGGAGCACAAAGCCTCCATAGCACCCCTTTACTGCCCTGCTCCCACCCCCTGACCCCTTCTAGGGGCCTTGGGCTCTTCAAGCGGGCTGCGTATTCCCAGGAAGGCATCCCAAGCGCACCTCTGGGCCTTCGCTCAAGCCCCACCTCCCAGAAATCTCTTTCATCCACTGGATTGCAAAACTCCAATCACGTTCTAATGAATTCTATTCAAAAGTCACCTGGCCTCCTCTGACACTCTAGGAGGGATCTTGGCTCTGACAGTCCTTCCTTTGTTAAGAACAAAGTCCAGCCTGACACTGAATGATGTGCCTCAAGCTCAAGCTCTCACTTGACCCCTGGCAGGTGAGTTATGGTCATTGTCTCCATTTTACAAATGAAGAAACTGAGGTGCAGAAGGCTTGATTGAGCCTGCGGCTTACAGCTGGGATTGGGGCCCAGGCCACCTGACCAACCTAAGCAGAAAAGGAGTCTCAGAAGGGTATCAGACAGCTCCCAGGGTTGACTGACAGTCTGGAGAAACAATTCCCAGATGCAGGCCTGTCCCTGGAGCTGTCTAGTGATGTCACCTCTGACACAGGCCCCTTGTGAATGCTGTCCCAGCCCCAGCCACTGGGATTGTGCTCCCAGCTCACTGCTGCAAACCCATCGTGGGGAAGAGCAGGAGCAGCCCACCTTCTCCCAAACAACCAGTGACCTCTGCCCCCTCACACGCACACAACACAGGGTGGACACCAGCTTCTTGTCACCTTGTGTGTCTTGATTATGTGGGTGTATGCTAGGCTCCTTCACAGAGACCATACCTGTGGGTCTCTGTGTCCACTGGGCACAGGCCAGATGCCCCACACCAATGGGTCCTTGCCTCAGGAAAGGGCTCAGGAAAGAAATAGACCCCACCAAGGCAGGGCGTCAACTGGCACCCACAGAGGGGCACTCAGGGTGTAAGCATTTTGTGCAAACATTATCAAACCTCATCTGGGTTTCTGGCTTTTCTAGGAAAAGGGGGAGGTCTGTTGGAAAAGGCTAAGCCTGCATTGCCCCTGCAGCGCTGCCCCCAGCAGCTCCCTGCCCCTACAGGGCCAGCCCTGCCCTCCGCCTTCCCAGCTCACGTTCATCATGTTGCCGATGTGGTTGTTGCCCAGTGACAGCACCTGCAGCTTGACCAGGGCGTCCAGAGAGTCGATCTTGGAGATGCGGTTGTTGAACAAGCTCAAGTCCTCCAGGTTCACCAGGGTGTCCAGTCCCTCGATGGCCTCGATGTTGTTGAAGGACAGGTCTGGAAGGAAGAGGGCCATGAGGACTGAGTGATGGGTTGGTGGGGGTGGAACACCCTGAAACAGACCCGTCAGGGCTGCTTGTGCTCTCTGAGCCAGTGCCGAGGTATTGGCCAGAGCCGACTCACTGTTGGACAGCTTGTAGTTTTCTAGAAGCTATACGTGGATTCCTTCCTGTGGCCCCCAACTTTCATCACCCTCTCCAGTTCTGCTACTTATCGTCCTGGCTGGGGGCACATGGGCAAATACTCAGGTCCATGCTGTCATTATTCTGAGCTGAAGTGCTCTCTGGCAGGTCTGCAGCAGCTCTTCTTGGGGTTGGGGAGGCACTGCCCCCTCCCTCACTCCTCTGGGTATTTCAGTGCGACACCTCCCACCTGCACAGCATTTATCAGCTCATCAAGTGCTTGTGTGAATGTGCCCAGACAACAGCTGCAAGTGGCAGACTGGAATTTCTCTCCCTGTTAGCTTGATTGGGAAGCTGAAGCTCAGAAAGGCTCAGTGATTTACTCGAAGCCACACAGCTAATGCCGGTGTGCCAGAGCTGACCCAGGGCTCCTCCCTGGACAAAGGGCAGGCCAGGTCTTCAGGTTCATCCAGCTGAACCAGACTCAAACTTCCCCCCAAGCCTAAGCCCAAGCTCAAGTCCAACTGAGATGTCACGATCCTCTCTAGCCCAAGTTTCACATCTTTGGAAATAAAACTGATATTTTTTCACCACAGTGTTTGGTTGGGGACAGAGCTGCAACCCTGTCCTGGAACTCCAATGGTCTAGAGGCCCAAACTGGGAGTTTTTCACGAGCTTGGAAAGACGATCATGATAGCTGCCAGCTGCCACATTAAAAAGGTGATTTGGAAAGTCAGTTTCTCCACATCTTAACTGAGTCTACTTGGTATACTGGGGGTACTCGCCTGTTGACAGCTGAGTCTGGTGATGATTTCCTGTCCCTTTCTCTGTGGTCACCCTAAGTGCATTACCTCACTTAATCCTCATCGCACAGGGATCACCACCTACATTTTATGGATGAGGGAACCAAGGTTTAAAGGGCCCTGGTGGTGCCCTGGCTGGTGTGGCTCAGTGGACTGAGTGCCAACCAGCCTGTGAACCAAAGGGTCATTGGTTTGATTCCCACTCAGGGCACATGGCTGGGTTGCTGGCCAGGTCCCCAGTAGGGGGTGCATTAGAGGCAACCACACATTGATGTTTCTCTCCCTTTCTTCCCCCTTCCCCTCTGTCTAACAATAAATAAATAAAATATTTTTTAAAATAGGGGGGCTGGTGGTAATATGCCCAAGATATGCACATAGCACATAAAGAAACTGAGGTTTAGAGGGCTGAAATAATTCATGCAAAATTAGTTAGTACATTGTCAGAGCTGGGATAGAAACTGGGGTCTGCTAACTGCCAAGCCTGCCCACTTCGTTTCCCACCACAAGCCAGCTATGTTCTTTGGAGGCCTGGCCACACCCAGTAGAATCAGTGCTGCAAGTGAATGTTTGACATTTTGGGGTGTGGGGAGGGAAGCTCTGATTTGTTGTGCTTGCTGATATCTGTGGAATGATACTCCCACTATGGCCAATTTCAAGCTACCAATGAGACATCCCTGAATGCAAAAGGGGGATGAGATGTGCACAGTCAGCCTTCCAGAGCCAGTACTGCTAGCCAGCTCCAGCACAGCCTCAGCCCTGGGGCACTTGACTGGTGGGCCACCTACAGGTTATGCAGGCAGTGGCTGTGAGCCCCATTGCTCAGCCCCTGAGTCCAGGAACCCAGCTCTCTCTTGCTGTCTGTGGGTGCCTGGACTACTAATGCTGGGGCTGGACAAAGGCTGCTTTCTGACTCTCCGAGGGGTGCAGGCTGACCTTTTGCTAGAAATTTCCCTTTCTGCTTTCTCACCCCTATATCACAGAATGCTGGGCATCACAGAGCACCTCTTAGGGACCTGTGGCACTGGTTTTCTATCTGAGGGACAGCTGGGCCTGGGACTGGTAGCTCTGGTCTAAAAGCACAGCATTCAGACAACCAGTGCTGGCAGGCATTCTAGAGGGGGCACACCTCAGGGTCTGGGTTGACCCAGCCACCTCTTCTCCTCCTTCATCTCCTGGAGAGACAGATAACTGCTGGTGTGCCCCTGAGCCACTTGGTGTGAATGAGTGCTAGAGTGCCAGAAGCAGTGCTGGGGACAAGAGGCCTGGGCCTAGCAGACAGGAGCCCCGGGTGTGGTCAGCCTCTGCTGCCTGCAGCCTGAGATGCCAACGAGCTCTCCAGCCTCTCAGCCTCAGCAGCTGTGCTTGTGAAACTGCAGTGTGACCCTGCCTAGGGGTTGCTGTAAACTACTTTGTAGCAAAGACTATTTTGCAAACTGGGAAGCTCATCGATGCTCCAGGCTGCCTGTTAGGGACAAGCAGTTTCACAGGATGCAGGGAACACAGCCTCTGGGGTCAGACAGGTGTGAGTCTGTATCCCAGCTCCACTACTTCCTGGACATGGAGCTATGGCCAGGTGCGTTGGCCTCCCGGAGCCCCAGTTCCTCTTCTGCAGGTTGGGGCTGTAACAGGTCTTTCAGGGCAGCGGTGAGCTCTCCAGCCGGCCCCCAGTACTTGTCAGTGCCCACTGGCCCTCACCAGTTGTGAGGCGGCCTTCTGAGTTCAGCAAGTGGAGCCCTGAGGTCCTAGCAGTGAGGGCCAGAGCTCTAGAATCAGACAGAGCTGGGCTGGGAGCCTGATGCCCCTACTACTTGCTGGGTCTTCAGTTTGCTCATCTCTACAATGGGGATACTATGTAGATTAAAACACTTCACGTGGAGCGCTGGCCTGTATGGCTCCGTTGGTTGGAGTGTTGTCTTGTAAACTGAAAGGTGATGGGTTTGATTCCCAGTCAGGGCACGTGCCTGGGTTGCGGGTTTGGTTCCCTTCAGGGCATGTGTGGGGAGGCAGCCGATTGATGTTTCTCTCCCTCCTTTCCCCTCTCTGTGAAATCAATAAACGTGTCCTCAGGTGAGGATTTAAAAAAAAAACACCTCACGTGGAAAGCACACAGGCCCGTGCTTAGCAGATAGTAAGAGCTGAGTGCAGCTGGCAGCTGTGATGATTATTTTTGGTCCGATCTGAGTCCCCATGACTGGCGGGACCCACAGTCACCTGTTGACCTGAGCCTAGAGAACAAGAAGGAACCCAAGACTGCTCCTTTGACATTCTCCATCTCAAAATGGGTGGTTTGACAGGTGGGGGCAGAACATCCTGTGCTGGCGTGCCCAAGCACATTTTTGCTGTGTTTACCCAGTACAGCCTCTGGGCTGTTAAAAAGAGCAGTTTTCCTGTTCCCCGCAGACAGAGCTTCTGTTGTTCCTGGGCTTGTGGTGGGCTGGCAACAGAGTACTGCCTGGGGAGACAACCTTGGCAAGCATTATCTGGGCAGGGTGGCACCTTTATTTAGGGCAGACGCACACAAAAAGGGGCCTTACCCAGCCAGACCAGGTGTGTGAGTTTCTCCAGGCCCTCGATCCTCTCAATGACATTATTGTCCAGCTGCAGCTTCCTCAAGTTCTCAAAATGCCAGAGGTTGTCAATCCGGAGGATGTCTGCAATGATCAGAGGAGACACCTCAGCTTCAGGTGCGAGTTTGGTGCCAGTGCGCCAGAGGATCGAGGTGACCCGTGCTACGCACGCAAGGCGCCACAGTGCTGCTGCCCTTTGCTGGCACAGGTGGGGGCCCTGGAGACGCGGGTTGAGTGCTGAGGAGCTCTGAGCCCCTGTTAGTGCGCAGAGGGTGCTGATGGGTGCCCAGGACCACGGCAGGGCTGTCGGGTCCTTGAGGGTCACAGGGAGGTCAGTAGGAAGGTGGGTGGACCTGCTCAGGTTATGGGACTCACTCACACTGCCTCTAGGGCCAGGCTGGGGGGCTGCCCAGGTAGCCAGAACAAGTTGGGGCACGAGACACAGGCGAGGGTCCTCTTTTTCCTTCTGCAGTGCGACAAATGGAATCAAGGTGCAGAGAAAACGCTTCCTTGTGTGCTGTTGGTGGGAGGGTCGGTCAACCAGCTCAGATAATTTGCAGGGCAATTTGGCCATGTTTACTGAAATAATTACTATCTCTGCCCTTTGACCTTGAAGTTTCTCTACTTGGAATCTGTCTGCAAAGACATACTTATGTATGTGTCTAAAGAAATACATCTAGGCATTTGAGGGGCAGGAAGACCGGAGGAGCCCCGAATGCCCACATATGGGGAGTAGGATAAATTGCCCATACAACAGAGAGGCAGGTTCCTCCTGTCCCTGAGGCACCTGACCCTGCGATCCCTGAGGGCCCCCCCACCACTCACCCAGCCAGCCCATTCTCTATGCCCCTCCCACCAGGCACGTTGGCTTCTGTCACTGGCAACCACAGAGTTCTGAAAATATTTAAGTGTAAATAAGTATATTCTGTGCACGTAAAATACGAAAGACCTAAACTCGTCCCCAGGTTTTTCCAGAAGCTACAAATAACTCTGTTGCTTATATGCCCCTTTTTTCTGTATGTTCTTTTGTAATAATTTCTAAGAATTCTTAGAAATATGAATATGAACTTAGAATATGCTCATTATATCAATACATAACCGAAAGGGAAAAAAGATGCCCTTACTAACCGACATTCAGGCGGCAGGTGGCAGCGTCAATATTCGTTCAGAGGGACAGGGTTTGCCCTGAGGTTGTGAGGCCCCTCCGGTGGCCCTCTGCAAGCCAGGCCTCCCTGCAGTGGGCAGTGGATAGAGGACAGTCTCTCTGATCCAGCAGGCCCCACCTCTCCTGGAGTCCTAGGGCCAGGCAGGACTGGGGTCTGTTCCCTAGCTCTCTGGAATCTGATTTCCCAGAAGGACTCCAGCTACCATTCCTACTTGTGCTTCTGGGTGGGGGCCCTATTCACCTCAGCATCTTGGCTGCCTCCCATCCCGGTCTGGATTTCCCAGGCACCTTCTCTGGCCCTGCCTGGCCTTAGACTGACAGCCCATGGGTGTGGCTGACTTCCCATGGATACCACTCCTCTCGGTGGCTCCCACATCCCTGGGTGCTGTGCCCGGCACACCGGTAATGTTGGCTTTTCCCTATATGCCAGCACTTCTTGAGGAAAAGCCAAAACAACACAACGAAACCCGATGTATTTGGCAGTTAGCTCTAAATGAGTTACCAACATGACAGGACTGCCCAAAAAGCCAATTTGATCTTCGATATGGACACGGAACCATCCCCTACTGCCACCCTCCTGGTCCCAGGCCATGGCAGTGGCAGTCTCCCTGGATTTACTGCTCCAGCCTGTGGCCCCCACAATCATCCCCCTGCAGCCAGGTGGATCCTGTGAAAACCTAAATCCCACCCTGTCCCTACTGTGCTCAGGACCCTTGTAGGACCCTACCTCAGTCCCTATACAAACCAAGCCCCCCCAATCCCCAGGGTGGATGCTGACTGACCCGCTGCCTCTTGGTCCTGTCTCCACACAGGCCTGAGCCTTAGGGCTTTTGCACTGGCCCTGCCTCCCCTTCAACTCTTCTCTGGATCTCCATGTGGGCCCTCCCCTTACCTCCTTCCAGTCTTTGCTCAAGTGTCACCTTCTTGGTGAGGCCTCTGACCTCCCCATAAAACCCTGTACCCTACCCCCAAACCCCCTCCTCTCCTTACTTTATTTTTCTCTATTGCACATATTACCTTTAGCATACACTATTACTTTCCCTCATCTTATTTTATTTGTGTCCCTCACTTGAATGTCAGCTCCATGAGGACAGGGTTTTTTGTCTTTTTTGTTCAGAACTGACTCCCTAGTACCTAGAGTAGCACCTGGCATATAACAGGCACTTGATAGGTACAGGCACTTGATAGATACAGGCACTTGATAGACAGGTTGGGGAGGGGAAGCAAATGGAGGGTGGTCAGTGCTAAAGCCCCCTCTGGTGAAGGCCCTTCTGCCACTCAGGGGCCCTCAGTGCTCTGAATGGCCAGTGGGCTCCTGCAGAGCTGAGGGCAACCCTGGAGGCCATACTCTGGGGATGCCCGTGGGCGTTTTGAGGCTGGGGCCAGGGCCTGGCACAGACCGGCTGAGGCAGGGTCTCGGGGTGGACAGAGAGGGTAAAGGCGATCAACTCCTATGTGGTGACAGAAGGAGACGAGACTCCGGGTGGTGAGTGCACAACGGAGTACACGAATGTTGTGTTACGAAGTTGTACACCTGAAGTTTATACAATGTAATTAACCAGTGTTGCCCCAGTTTATTTAATTTTTTAAAAAGGAAAGTAATCCCCCACCAAAACCAGTCAAAAAAAAAAGAGAGAAAGAAAAGAATCCTTGTTATTGAGTGGATGCCTTCAGGCCAGCACAGGCACGCAGGAGGGAGCAGCCTCGGCACAGTACATGTGGGGCTGTGGGCCCCTCTGGCTCCCTCTCGTTCCCCTCACCAGCCTTTTTCAGTGAACACCAAACTGCACACACATTTTCCTACCTTGTCCTCCTAGCTGCACTTGGCCTGGCTGTGATCACCTGTTTCGCAGACATGGATGTTGAGGCACGAGGAGCTACCTGGTCCCCAGCAGCATCTCCAGAGTAGGCACCTGCCACCCTTGAGGCCCCACCCACTCCTGTTCCCTGCCCCTCCTGCAAAGCCCACTCCCAGGGTGCCTCCTCCTCCCCACAGCTCCTGCTCGTAGGTTTGGGGTCACCTTTCTGGGTTCCTCCTGCCAGGGGCCCCACTCCGATGACCCTAAAGCCTTTGTGGTTCACTTAGATTTGGGGTGGGAGAATTTTATCATTTTATACAGACTGCGTGAAATTCTGGGTTTGGGATGTGGAATGGAGAAAGCCAGGGGACCCTGCCTGGTGTCCCCCACCCCCAGATACGCACTCTGGAAGTCCAGCTGTAGGGAGAGGACGTCCTTGAAGAGGATGCCCTCCTGCCGGGCCAGCAGCCCGGCCTCCTCCTGCGGGCCCTGCTCCCCGACAGCCAGCTTCAGCATGTCATCGTCCATCACTCTCGGCTCCAGTGAGTTGTACAGCCGGTTCATCTTTCCTGAAAAACATCACGTTCCTGTTCCAGAGTCCACCTCTCCCTTCGTTTGAGGAAAGTGGCTGGTGGGCATCCTTCGAAGGGGTTGGGGAGCACTGTGTGAGCCACTGCATCTAGGGTTGGTACTGCACATTTGCACCAAGGCTGTTTTGTTCTAGGGCTTCCCCTGGCAACCATGTGTGCCCATCTTGCCTGATGCCCCACAGCCACAGCTGGGACCCTACCCCAGACAAGGATCCCTGAGCCTCTGGAGTTCAGCTTCCCTTACGACCATGGTCACCTGGGCCTTTGACTTTCTGTGCCCACCCTTGTTCAGGTTTCTTGGCACTGACCACTGAACATGATCTTTGGCGGCCCAGTGAGGCATATCAGCCTACAGCTGCCTTCTCTGAGAGCTTCGTCCCTTCCAGACACTGATGTCTAATTTCCTGCCCCCCCTCCCCTATTCACCACAAGTTTGCCCAGGGTACAGGTGGAAACTGACTCAAGTTGGTCATTCGTGTTCTCCCCCTGAGGAATGTGCACTTGGAACCTCAGGGTAAGATTGCCCATCAGAGTTGGCTGCTTGAGCTGAGGAGGAACTGGGGGGCAGATGGACAGAGACAAGCAGAGATGGGGACCTGGGTAATCCAGGGGAAAAAAAAGACAAAAGGACAGACAGACTGATGCAGACAGAAGCTGCCTTCTTGCTGGCATTCCAGCCTCTAATGTCCCTACTACTTGCAGGCCCTGTGAGAGTTTCTGTGGTCCTTTCTGTGAGAAGTTCCTGACTTCTAGCATTAAATCCTCTTTTACTTAAACAAACTCCAGTAAATTTCTGCTGCTACTGGTCCAAAGGAACTCTGCTGAGATGCTTCAGGCAAAGCGGGGGCTGTGGATATAAGCAGTCACCCTGTGAGGCTGACCTGGGCCACTGTTTCTGCCTTGGCAGAGCTGCAGCCCTGGGAAACCAGGTACCCGACCTCCCTCTCATCACCTCCCCTCTCCAGGGAGGACACTCAGAAGGGCTGGGTCTGCAGGAAGGCATACTCTCCTGTCAGTCCACTGGCAGTTCCCAGATTCTGCTCCTGGAGCCTCTGGAAACTCAGTTCTTCTACTTTCCACCTCTGCTGCTCACCAACTTGCTGACTTCACATTCCGCCTTTGTCCACATGTGTCCCCATCATCTGAGCTTCCCTGGACTTCCTGTTCTCTCTGTTCTGCTAGTCCTGGACACTGGGCAGCCCCTGTACTCTGCCCTTTATCCACCAAGTGATGCTTGGAGAGACTTCTGATGGTGGGCTGATGGTGTTCACCACAAACCCAGATGGGCCTGGCAATCCTGCCACCTGGTCTTGGAGACCACCACTGCCTAGCTGCCCTCCCTCCCACCTCCCCCACCATCTGCTTGAATGCAGCTTATGTAAATATGCATCTTCCATTTCTGGACTGTGCATGTTCAAACGTCCCAGTGCTTTTAACTGTTGTGCATCCTTTCCTTTGATCCTCAGGGGAGGCACAGCCTCCCTAACCCCAACCCCATCCTTGGGACCCTTCCCCCACGCCAATCTCTGCTTGCACTTCCCACTTCCCACTCTCTCCAACCTGTCACACTGGCTCCATCTCCTTAGGGTGATTGATCCACTCCTGCCCCTGAAAGATGCCTCCAGTTCTCTGCCTCTCTGTCTACCCACGCTTCTGAAACAAATTTTTCTAAAATTTCCAGTAACTTGACACCAAGATGCCTTTGGGGGAATTTTAATGTGCTCTATTTGGCAGATGTTACCTGCAAAGTGTTTGTGCTTTTTTTTTTTTAATTGCTTTTTATTTTCTGCCTAAGATTTTGCCTTTCAAGGGGAATATGTGAAGGTCAGTGACCTTTTCCATTTTTACTTAAGCAGTAACATTTTTAACTAGGTTGATAACTTTTGAAAACCAACATGGGTTTAAAGCACTTACACAATAAATTTAATAATATGAAATTAAATTATGAGCATTGAATATAAAGCTCCATTTTTATGACAATTTTTTAGATCCACATTAAGTTCACAGTAAGACTGAGGGGAAGGTATGGAGAGTTCCCATATACACCCTGCTTCTGCAACATACGCATAGTCTCTTGCTTTATGACCCCCTCCCCCCAACAGTGGTATATTTGTTACAATTGATGAAGCCACAGCAACACATCATAATAACTAACCCAAAGCCCGTAGTTTACATTAGGATTAATTCTCAGTGTTGTACATTCTATGGGTTTGAACAAATGTACAATGACATTGTGTCCATCATTATGGTATCATAAAGAGCACTTTCACTGCCCTAAAATTCCTATTCATTACGTATTTGTTCCTGCAGCCCACACCCCTCCACAGTGCCCCCACCAACCCATAACCACCACCCATTTCTTTACTGTCCCCACAGTTTGGCCTTTTCCAGGATGTCATATAGTGGGAATCATATACTAGGTAGCCTTTTCAGACTGTCTTCTTTCACTTAGTAGTATGCATTTAAGGTTATTGAATGTCTTTTCATGAATTCATAGCTTATTTCTTTTTACTGCTGAATAATGCTATATTGTTTCTATGTATCACAGTTGATTACTCCATTTCAACTGATGGCTTCCAAGTTTTGACAATTATTAGTAAATGCTATAAATATCCATATGCAGTTATTCATGTAGACACAAGTTTTCAACTCCTTTAGGCAAATACCAAGGAGGGTGGTTGCTTGATTGTATGGTAAGAGTATTACTTGTTTTGTAAGAAACTGCTGAACTATCTTCCAAAGTAGCTTTATGATATTATATTCCTACTAGCACAGGATGAGTGCTACATCCTCACTAGCATCCAGTGTTGTCAGTGTTCTGGATTTTGTCCATTCAACTAGGTTTGTAGTGATATCTCAGTTATTTTAATTTTCATTTCCTGATGATGTATGATGTCAGACATTTTTACACACACTGGTCATCTGTCTTCTTTGGTGAGGTGTCTGTTAAGATCTTTGGTCTAATTGGGTTGGTTTTCTTATTCTTGACTTTAAGAGTTTTGTGTATATTTTATACAATAGTCCTTTATTAGATGCTTCTTTTGCAATTCTTCCCCCAACCTGAGGTTTGCCTTCTCATCCTCCTGACATTGACCCTCACAGCACAGAAGTTTTTAATTTTAATGAAGTTCAGTCTATCAAGTCTTTCTTTTATAGATAGTTCCTTTGGTGGTACATCATCAGAGTCACTGTCATAACCAAGGTCATCCAAGTTTTCTCCAATGTTATCTTCTAGAAGTTTAGTAGTTTTGCATTTTATGTGTAGGTCTGTGATCCACTTTGAGTTAATATTTGTGAAGAATGTAATGTTTATGTCTAATTTAATTTCCTCTTGCATGCGATATACAGTTATTCCAGGACCATCAGTTGAAAAGAGTATCTTTGTTATAATTGTATTGACTTTGCTCCTTTGTTGAAGATCAGTTGACTCTATGTATGCAGGTCTATTTCTGAGCTCTCTCTTCTATTCCATTGATCTCTGTCTGCTCTTTCACAGATACACACTGTCATGTCTTGAAATCAGGTGGTGTCAGTCCTCCAGCTTTGTTTTTCTCTTTCATTATTGTGTTGGCTATTCTGGGTCTTTTTCTTCTCCATACAAACTTTATAATAAGTTTGTCAATGTCCACAAAATGATCTTCAAAGATTTTGACTGGTATTGCATTGATCAAGTTGGGAAGAAATGGTATCTTGACAATATTGATTCTTCCCATCCATGAATATGGAATAACTCTTTATTTATTTAATGCTTTGATTCTGTTCATTGGTTTTATAATTTTTCTCATATATGTCTCATACATATTTTACTGGAACTGTACCTAAGTATTTCATTTTTTTCAGTGCTAATATAAATCGTATTGTGTTTTAAATTTCATATTCTACTTGTTCAGTTTTAGTGTATAGGAAAGCAATTGACTATTGTATATTAACCTTGTACCTGCAACCTTGCGGATAGTCACTTATTAGTTCCTGGGCTTTTTGGTTGATTATTTCAGATTTTCTTTTTTTTTTTAATGTTTTATTGATTGTGCTATTACAGCTGCCCCATTACCCCCCTCCACCCCCTCCACCCTGCACACCCTCTCCCACCCACATTCCCCCCCTCTAGTTCATGTCCACATGTCATAAGTTCTTTGGCTTCTACATTTCCCATACTATTCTTGCCCTCCCCCTATTTTCTACCTACCATCTATGCTACTTATTCTCCATACCTTTTACCCCTCTCTCCTCCTCCCACTCCCCTGTTACTAACCCTCCATGTGTTCTCCATTTCTGTGGTTCTGTTCCTGTTCTAGTTGTTTGCTTAGTTTCTTTTTGTTTTAGGTGTGGTTGTTAATAATTGTGAGTTTGCTGTCATTTTACTATACATGTTTTTTATCTTCTTTTTCTTAGATAAGTCCCTTGAACATTTCATATAATAAGGGCTTGGTGATGATGAACTCCTTTAACTTGACCTTCTCTGAGAAGCACTTTACCTGCCCTTCCATTCTAAGTGAAAGCTTTGCTGGATAGAACAATCTGGGATGTAGGTCCTTGCTTTTCATGACTTGGAATACTTCTTTCCAGCCCCTTCTTGCCTGCAAGGTCTCTTTTGAGAAATCAGCTGACAGTCTGATGGGAACTCCTTTGTAGGTGACTGCCCCCTTATCTCTTGCTACTTCTAGGATTCTATCCTTCATTTTTACCTTGGCTAATGTAATAATAATGTGCCTTGGTGTGTTCTTCCTTGGGTCCAAGTTCTTTGGGACTCTCTGAGCTTCCTGGATTTCCTGGAAGTCTATTTCCTTCGCCAGATTGGGGAAGTTCTCCTTTATTATTTGTTCAAGTAACTTTTCCGCTTGTTGTTTTTCCTCTTCCCCTTCTGGTACCCCTATAATTTGGATGTTGGAATGTTTAAAGATGTTCTGGAGGTCCCTAAGCCTCTCCTCATTTTTTTGAATTCTTGTTTCTTCATTCTTTTCTGTGTGATTGTTTCTTTCTTCCTTCTGGTCCTCTCCATGTGAGACCCAGCTTTCTTTCCACCACGATTGGTTCCCTGTGTATTTTTCTTCATTACACTTATTGTAGCCTTCATTTTTTCATCTAATATGTGACCAAAATCAACCAATTCTGTGAGCATCCTGATCACCAGTGTTTTGAACTGTGCATCTGATAGGTAGGGTGAGAGATGACCAAGGTGGTGGTAAGATGTGGATTTGTATATCTCTTGGTTGCTTAAAAGGATGGGTTCTGGGGCTTTCATTTGTTCTTCTGTTTGAGCCATCTTTTTTTTTTTTTTTTGGTCTGGTCACACCTGTTATGTATGAGGGGTGGAGCCTTAGGTGTTCACCAGGGCAGGACAACCCAGTCGCTGGGTTGTGATGGTGTTTGTGGGGAAGGGGTCTGAGAAGGAACAATGGTGCTTACTCCACTCTGCCGATTTCAGTCCCTTCCGCCACTTCCCCCAAGCAAACTGGGTCGTTCTGGTGCTGATTCCCTTGTGTGTGGGCTTGTGCACCCTGTGGGTCTTTCCAACAACCTCTCCTTGAGGCTGGGAGTCTCTCCCTGAGCCTCAACCCCCACAGGTATTTTCAGTCAGTGCCCCAAGGCTCTATTTCCCAGCACTCGGATGCTAGGTTGCATGCAGTGCCTTGCTTCACAATCACTGCCTCGCTGAGTTTGCCAGCTGTGGTCTTACATGCCCGGTCCCAACGTTCTTTGTGCTGCCCGACTCTACCCCTCCTACCAGTCTGGATGAATGTGTTTATTTTAACTCCTTGGTTGTCCGACTTCCATGCAGTTCAATATTCTGTCAGTCCTGATTGTTATTCTGTTTCTAAATTGTTGTTGTCCCGATCTTGGTTGTGTGAGGAGGCACAGTGTGTCTACCTATGCCTCCATCTTGGCCCTGTTTGTGCTTTTTTAAAGAAAGGTGCTGTCACTTGGGAAATGATTCTTAATTCTGATTTCAAAACTTTAACTGACTTATCATATCTCCCACATAATCAATGACTGGCATCTTGAGATATCAAGGTTGATTTCAGTCAAGCCCAGCAATCCCAATGTGGAATAGGTGCACCTGAAGGCAGGATGCACCTGAAGGCAGGGTTTGGATCCTGACTGTGCATCCTTTAGCATCTCACCTCACCTGTCTAAGCCTTGAATTTCCCATGTATAAAAGATGAATAATTCCTCCTGCCTACAATTGTTTAAGATCATTTATTTAGTCCACATATGTAATGAATAACTACCTCATGTTATGACTACAACAAACAGATCTCCTTACCTTTGTTTCAGAATGAATCAAATAATCATACAAATATTTAATCGCAAACCAGGACAGATTTGTACATATAGGGAGCTATGACAGCCTACATCAGGTGTACCTGGCCTGGCCGGGGGAGGAGCAGGAAAAAAGGACAAGCAGGAAAGAAGGAAGAAGGTACTGCATAGCGAGGGCCATGATGTAGGGCAGAACAAGGTATGCTCCACTTTGGCTGGAGTGACGCAAGGTTGGAGAGGCCTATAGGAGTTCTGTTATTATCCTAGGATCCCTGGGAAGCTCCTGGGGCTTAACAGGGACAGTGACATGATAAGATTTTAATTTTAAGGAGTTAGTTCTGGCTGTCCTACTGAGAATGGCAAGAGTCATAGGGTGAGAGATGACCAAGGTGGTGGTAAGATGTGGATTTGAGAGATCTCTAGGAACTTAACTTATATGTAGGACTACTCCTTCACAGTCTTCAGATAAGAAAGTGGAAGCTAGTTAGAAGGGTTAAGTAACATGTCCAAGTTTATACATATGGTACAGAGGTGTCAAACTAATTTTCACCAGGGGCTGCATCAGCCTTGCGGTTGCCTTCAAAGGGCTGAATATAATTTTAGGACTGTATAAATGTAACTACTGCTTAACAGTTAAGTGAGAGCTCAGTGCTGCTGCCAGGTAGAAACAAGGTTCCGGGTGGGATAAAACAAGGTGGAGGGCCGGATTCAGCTCACAGGCCTTGTGTTCGCCACCTGTGGTCTAGTATGTAGTAAGGCAGGAAAACATGACTCCAGAGCCATTTCCTTAATCGTGACCCAGCTGTACCCAGGGCACTGTAGACCATCATTGGCCCAGTGCATGATGTTTCTCACAGCTGTTCTGGGTCAGTGCCGAGGCCGAACATTCCTCCCCTAGGGGGATTTTATCAGTAATTTACCACCCAACCTGGGTTCCTCTTGACTTGCCTGTTGATAGTTTTGCTGGTGAAGACTACAGGTAAGGAGGTGAGAATGTGCCACCATCAACGGAGTAGCTCCTCACGGAGAAACAGATCCAGGACTGTCCCGGGAAACAACAATCTGGGATCAATTTGATCTGAAAAATATAGCCCTCATTGACCATGAATTATTAATCAAGTCTACTGAATGCTAATTGTGTACCAAGTGCACATGTGTTATTTAATACGTTAGCTCTGGAGGCCATTAGAGAAGAGATTCCTAATAGGAAGAAAATTGTCCAATACAAGAAGCAACTGACAAGAAACAGACATGGAACTCAGATCCATATTCCCAGCCAAAGCACTTTAAATCGCGCCAAGATGAAGAATAAAAATAAGATAAATAATTTAATGACAATTAAGATGTCAGTTAAATTCTTGAAGATATCAGTGGATCTTTCTTTGCAGTAATTTTTTAATAAAAAAATTTATTCATTTTTAGAGGGGGGAAGGGAGGAAGAAAGGAAGAGAAACATGGATCAGTGGGAATTGAACGTGCAATCTTCCAGTTCGCAAACCAGTGCTCAATCCACTGAGCCATGCCAGCCAGGCCTCTGGTACATTTTTTAATAAAAGGGATCAGGCCAGAAGCCTAGGGGGTGTCGAACCTCTAAAAAATCACTTTGGGCACTGCCCCCTGAGGAAATGGTTCTTTAGCATTTCTCTCTCATCCACAGGCCTGAAAGCCCAGACTAGTGTTTTGACTGTCTCAGCGTGTCTCAAAGTGGCTGGCAGAGGACCTATATGCTCATTTTACAAATGAGAAGGGCTAGGTCAGAATCCTTGGAGAAAAAAGTCAGAGAAGAGTTAAGTCGGGCGCTATTTGTCCCTGCTAGTCTCTCCAGAGCTTCAGCTCGAGCCTCACCTTTTCAAGCGCAGGCTACCGGGCGGGTTAGCGCAGTAGAGGCTTCGCTCAGTTGCTAGGGGAACCAGGAGGCGCCACTCAGTTGCTAAGGGGAAGTAAAAAGGGAGACATCCCGGGTGAAAGTTGATAAGTCACGTGACAATATTTCTGGGTGGGGAAATACTCCTACCACCAACCAGCCATAGAGAAAACAAACGTTTCTCCAATCAGCACTTTTTATGGGCGGGGATCCTTCTAGCCACTCCTCTTTCCCCCGCCCCCACTTGAGTGATTGACTCGTCTTTTCTCCAATAACCGTAGGGATTCTAGATTGACCAATATATAGATGAATTAAAATACAGCGGCTCGTTCGGAGGCGGGCCATAGGGGCTGCCGCTACGCTAGACGGAATTCCAGTGACTTAGCTTGCTCCTCTGCCCAATCGGACGCCGTGGGGTAGGTGGAGCTTCGCTGAGGGAGTGCAGGGACCAATCTGAGGGAAACCGGGCAGGCGTTGCCCAATAGGGGTGCGACAGGAGCGGGATCTGGAGCCCAGCGTTCCTGAGGGTGGGGCGGGGGCAAGTGTACGTCAGGTCCCGAGCGCCAAGGAGGGCTGCGGACATCCCGGCAGCTGAGAGGGTACCCGGGCCGCTGCCGTGTTGTCCGTCTAAGATGGAGTTCCTCCTGGGGAACCCGTTCAGCACACCGGTGGGGCAGTGCCTCGGTAAGGCTGCACGAAGGATGTGCGTCTGGTTGGGCGACGGCAGCGGCTGACGCGGCTGGTGGGGACCGCAGGCCTCTGCGGGTCACCGGTGCCACCTCTCGGGTGGGTCGGGCATCCTGTCGTCGGGCCTCTGCCCACAGGCCGGCTGGGCCTGCTCACGATGCCAGCGCCATTCTGCCAGGTGGCGCCCGGAGGCCCAACTTGGACTTGGAGATCCGCCGCGCGTTCCTATCCCTCAGGGCCCAGCCCTTCCTAGCACCTTAGAGGTGGTGCCTGCAGTTGGTTGGCTCTTGGGAGATGCCACTACGTGTGCCCTTATCCAGCCTGCTGCCGCTGCTGTCAGGACCCAGTTTCTCCCCATCCTACTTCCTTCACCCCTGTCCCCGCTTTTCAGTTCCAGCAGCTCTCAGACTGGGCACCCTCCCAGGGAATGCTACCTGCTCTAAGACTTGCTAATTAGATCTGCCACTCTGCCGGGATGTAGGAGGGTTGGGATAGGGGGGAATGGTTCCTAGAGGATGATTACCTGGGCGGGGGGTGGAGGAGGCGGGCGTGGCCTGTCTTCACTGCCGCTAGGAAATGGGGGAGGTTGTGTCATTTACTATTAAGAGCCTGGACTGGGAATCTGAAAGCCTGGGCTCCATTCGGGACTTTGCTAGTGAATTTCGCTATGACCTTGTGCAAGTCACTACTCTTTCTGATTTGACGTTTGCCCTGTCTGACAAATGGGGTGTTTGGAAGTAAGATGTAGTAGATTTCTTCAAATTCCAAAGTTTCGGTATTCCTTTTCTGCACATTGCTGTTTTCCTGCAGTATTAAATTTGCCAAAGTTGAAATCTTCTGGTGGCAATGTAGAGAGAGGGGTATTCAGCAGTACTTGTTAATCCTATAGAGGGGATCTGGGCACCTGGAAGAAGGCACCAGGGGAGACCAGTATCCTGGGTAAGGAGAGCCAAGGCTAGGTGAAGGAATACCAGAGTGGCCACGGTATGGCATTTCCTCATTAAAAAAGTGGCTTGCTTTTCACCTAAGGTACAAGCTTACGCCAAGTGGTCAGTCAGAATGGTGGTTAGTTTCTTTTAAAACTGAGTTCTTGCCCTGGCTGGTGTGGCTTAGTGGGTTCAGTGCCAGACTGTGAACCAAAAGGTCTCGGGTTTGATTCCCAGTCAGGGCATGTGCCTGGGTTGTGGGCCAGGTCCCTGGCTGGGAGTGTGTGAGAGGCAACTGATTGGTGTATCTCTCACACTAGATGTTTCTCTCCCATTCTTTCTACCTCCCTTCCCCTCTCTCTAAAAATAAATAAAGTGTAAAGAAATTTTTTTTTGAAAACTGAGTTCTGGGTTGGTGGAAAGACTGGTGAAATATCTTTTATGAGCAGAGACCTTTAGAATCCTTATGGAGCTAGCTGGTTCAGGCAGTAGTGATTTGTTTATTTTCTGCTCTACTGAACTTTCAGCCTTTTGTGGGGCCTATGAATTCATTGAAGTTGCTCCCCATTGAGGTCACTCCCCTTGGCTACTTGGCATTTGGGAACCTTTTTTCTTTTTGACCACGAATGATGGACACTGGGCGTTGGAAGAATTTTTTTCCCGCCTTTGCACACTGCTGTGTCTCTGAATTCCTACCCCTCTTTTTTCCTCACTTCCTTCCCTCAGCTGCTCGTTCACTGCAGCCACACTCCAGCAACTCATTTCTCAGCTGAGTGTTGCATTCCAGCCAGTTATTGGAGGGAGCCAGTAAGCTTGGGGTGGGGGTGGAATTCTTATTCTTTTCTATTTCCTTTACAGTAGGAAGCTCTGCACCTCTTTTTTCCCCCCAACTTTCCAACAGCTTTTATTTATTTATTTTTAGAGGGAGGAGGAAGGAGAAGGAGAGAAACATCAGTGTGTGGTTGCCTCTCACACATCCCATACTGGGAACCTGGCCCTCAGGCCAGGCGTGTGCCTTGACTAGGAATCGAACTGGCCACCTTTTGGTTTGCAGGCTGGCACTCAATCCACTCTACACCTTTGAAATGCCAAGGTAGTTGTGGGGTAGAACTTAAAGGGGATTTAAAAATATGCAAATATAAGGAATATAGAGATATATATGGAATGGAAGGAGCATGATGCTTATGTCGGGAAGGCCATGGGTTTTGAATTTTGCCTTGCCCATTTGTTGGCTGTGGGACCCCAGAAAATTGTGTCACCCTTTTGAACGTTAGTTTGCTGAGAGACGGAGACAGAGATAGAAACAGATAGACAGATTTGTACTCATAGAACAGTGAGGTTTAAGTGAGCTGATGGATGTAAAACACACAGCAGATTGCCTGGAACATAGGAGAGAGTCAATAAATTGTAGCTGCCACTGTAAATAACAGAGCAGTTAAGTTAGGATTGAATTTTCTATTTGGAGAGGGTGTGTGGGACAGCTGGCCCATCTTCGACCTGTGAAGGAAAATACCTTTGCAGGCCCCGGTGTGCACCAGCACTTAGAAACGATGCTTGACCACAAAGAGAATGAAGCCTCCTCATTGCTAGCTTAGTTGACTGGTGATGCCTATGTAGTTTCACAGTTTAGTTCAGTTCTAATGTATATTCTGTACTGTTGTGACAGAGTTTGAAAGGGGTTTTCATGACGTTTAGCATTGTTAGTATTCTGTTAAAAGTGTGTGCCAGGAGGCTAATGGGAGGGAGGGGAATACAGAAATAAAGTAACAACCACAAAGCTAATGATTCAAAGCAGGAGCTGCAGCTTCACAGAGCAGTTCTACAGCCGCTATTTCCTCCTTGCTGCTGCTTTGTGCAGAAGATACCTGTTAGGTCGGGGTTGCTCAAGAAACTGGTCGGACACAGTGAGCTAAGGAGAGCAGGGTTTATTAGCGGGGAGTAAGAGGGAGAGTGGAGTCAACCGAGGGAGGTTGGGACTCGCTTGCGTGTTCTTAGGTCAGGGTTTTTAAATGCAAAAACCTGCGGTTGGGTTATTAACAGTCTGATTGGCTGGAGCAGGTTGCTGGTTGAAAGCTGCATCCTGTTATGCTGGATAAGCCGACCCCAGACCCTAATCTTCCTGGGTAGGGTCTGCAGGCAGCTTCCCATGGTGCCATTTTCATTTTCGCCTGGTGATTTTCATTCCTCCTAGGCCTGCCTAGATCTAACAGTAGTATCCTGTCTTCACATTAGCGATGAGAACACTGAGGCTCCAAGGAATGGAGGGACTGCTCAGCTGGTCGGAGGGAGAGCTGGGATTTCATAGCTGTCCTTGTCACCAAGGGATTTATGAAGAGAGGACAGAGATACGTGGGATAGTGATGACTAAAAGAAGGTCACTCCATAGCTAAGTGCTCAGTTGAGGAGTGGGGCTTGTTGGTGTTGTTCGGAGTCCAAAGGAATTCAGAAGAGCTAGAGCAATGGGACTGGTTTCTTCAAGTCTGAGGCCTGACCATGAGAATGGGTCAGAGTTCCAGAGGCAGATAAGAGGGTATACCCTGTGCCTGGAGACAGGTACATGGGGTGGGCCTCTCTGAACACCAATCTGAGTGGTACAGAGTTGGCTGTGGGCAGGAGTGGCGAGTAGGGTCAGGGTGCAGTATGAAGCCCTGTTCTGGGCTCATGACATCAAAGACTACATTTTTTCAGCTGATTTCAACTTTTAGTCTCTCTGGACCTCATTTTCCTCACTGATAAAAAAAATACCTTGCAATGGCTGCACGAGGCTTGTACCTAAATAATTTCATCAGTTCCATCCAGTGGGCTATTTGAGTGCCTGTTGGGTGTCAGGCTCTGGGATAGAAATATTAAAATGCTGCTCTTAGGTATCCTTCGGTAGAGATAATATGCCCACCAAGGTGTTCTGGAGCTGCAAAGCATCAGGGTCATAGTAGGAGGGGTTAGTAATGATCTCTGGCTCATGCCTGGGCCTCATACAGACATCCTAACCTGGTGCTGTTTGGTGGAACATATAGTTTGCCCATTTTGACTATAGGCAGCTGAGCCCACAGGCTGACGTGCAGTCTGAATTTCTTGCATCCAGCCTGCTCTTCATTCTGGAAGGTGGTTCCTATACCAGAGCACTAGCAGTGGTATAAGAGACTAAGTGTGGAGAAAGAGAAAGTACTTTTATGTCTGGATTGTCTGTTCTGAAACAAGTTTCAAAATGTGACTGTCTTAGTCTCAACCGTCTATGACCGACCCCTGGGAGTGGATGTTTCCTGAAGGTGAATGTTATACATCAGGAATTCCGTCAGGGCCACGGCGCTCTGCCAAATGGACAGGTTTTCTTGTGGTGGCTACAGGACATTTTTAGGTAACCATTTTCCGAGAGTAAAGTTTGGATTCATTTACATTAAAAGATCAGTGAATAGTTAGTTAATTCTGACCATAATGTTTGGGCGGTGGGAGGAGGACCAATATTGTCTTCATAGTTCTGCTTCAGTGAACGTAGAAGGGGATTCCACGCTGTGGTCTGTTTTCAGATTGGATGGGGTTAGACATAAACCGCCTCCTAGTGCCTGTGAAAGCTAGGTCTCCGATGCCAGTGTGGCTGTTTGTGCCAAGGATGACTAGTCCTTGCTCAGGTCTGAGAGGCACAGGAAGAAAACTGAAAGAAACTTACAATTATTAAGCACCTATTATATGCCACCTCTGTACATAGGAGCTCATTTAATCCTTATAACACTTAATTGTTTGAGTGCTGTTGTCCCTCTGTTGCTTATAAGGAAGTTAAGAGGTTAAGAGACTTGTGCGAGGTCAGTGACAGAGTTAAGCCTGAATCCACTCCTGATCTAGTGCTCATTCTGTGCATTCATGTTGGTTGGCTCTACGGATCCTGTGACTCAGGGTCACGAGAATCACCTGGAGGGCTTGTTACACCAGATTGCTGGGCTCCACTCTCAGTTCTGAGTCAGCAGGTACGGGCTGGGTCTTAGCGTTCTCCATTTCTAACAAGTTCCCAAGGATGCGATGCTGCTGGTCCAGGCACCGCACTTTGAGAGCCGTCGCTCTAGGTGAAAAGTTCTACTTCTTTTAATCGCTTTCACTCTTTTTAAAATCTTTATTTTAAACATTAAGTGTGTGTTTTATGGACGTTAAGTATGATTACTTAGAATTCATTTATTCATTCAGTGGTTTTGTGTTGACTGTCTGTAGACAGCAAACTAAGCATTTGCCAGGATGTTCAGTCTAGTAAGGGAGATAAAACAGGTGCCTAAATCAGATTAGTAGAAAGTAGTGGCACAAGATTGGGCAGATGAGTGAAGTAAGGGAATGGAAGAGAGAAGGGGTTACCTCCAGCAGTGATATTAATAAAGGTTTTTGCTTTCTTTTTTTAAGTCCTAATCTGAGGATATGCTTACTGATTTTTTTTTTAAGAGAAAGAGAAAGGGAGTGGGGGGGGGAGAGAAACATTGATGTGAGAGAGAAATAGCTATTGGCCACCTCCCATGTGTGCCCAACCAGTGACTGAACCTGCAACTTAGATGCATGCCCTGACTCGGGGTTCGAGCATGCAGCCCTTTGATGTATGGGATAGTGCTCCAACCAGCGGAGCCACTCAGCCAGGGCAGGTTTTCTCTTTTTTTCAAAGTTCAGTATTAATATGTGCCAGAGACTGAGGTAGCATCTTATGTATCTGCAGTCCTTTAAACCTCGTGATAATTCTATGAGTAAGGCATTGTTATTTCCGTTTGCAGATGAGGATACTGAGGCAATAAGAAGGTCACACACTAGCAGTAAGGGAGCTGGAGGTGGAACCCGCATTCTATTCCAGCCACAAGAAAACCTGCTATCATTTGCATAGTGGGAGGGGATGAGGAAGAACCTGGGAAGAGGGAAGGAAGAACTCGGGAGGACACCAGAGGTGGTGGCTGCTGAGCAGGGTTTGATTCATACAGAAATAGAAACGGATGCTTGAAGGGCTCTTTCGGCAGAGACAGCAGCCTGCCCAGAGGTCGGATGTTACAGAGCAGGTGGGGGTACTGGAACTGGTTCTTTTTCCCAGCAAGGGGAGTATCCTGGAAGAGGCAGCTGGAAGGCAGGGTAAAGCCTGATTTGGAGGCTGGGCAAGGACGAAGGAGTTGGGCCCGTTTCACTAGTGGCACCGGGGAGCCATGGAAGATTTCTAGGGAGGGGAGTAGCATGAATGTCATTATAGCAGCAGGGAGATTTCTTCTTGACAGTCGCCGAAAGGTCATTTTTTCTTACCACCCAAGCCCCCATCTGTGCAGAACAGGGGTCCTGTAAGGAGGTTGGTTAGTGGGCAGTGCCAGTGCCTCTGAGGCCTGGAGCCGCCCTGTGAGGAAGAGGCGCAGCAGAGACAGCAGAGGCGAGCAGGCTGGAGGAAGCATGGGAAGAAGTCTGGAGTTGTGAGAGCTAGACAGGTGATAAAGCTCCCCCCACCTCAAAGAGTGAAGGGGTGCCGCCACTTCACTCTTTGGGGTGTTACACATTTTTGTAGAATTGTGCTTTTGAACAAATAGTGTATAGGCCCTGACTGGTATGGTTTAGTTGGCTGGATGTTGTCCCAAAAAGCTAAAGGTCGCTGGTTCGATCTCAGTCAGGGCACATGCCTGGGTTGTAGGCCAGGTACGTGGTCGGGCACTTCTCTCTCACGTGGATGTTTCTCTCCCACTCCTCCTCCCTCCCTTCCCTTCTCTCTAAAAAGAAGTAAAATCTTTTTTACAAAACCCCAACGATGTAAACCCATGTAGCAAATTTGAAAATATATAAAAGTGCAATGGAGAAAAAAATCGTAATGTGCTTTATTAAATAACCTCGTTGAGATTCTCATTTCACACAAGAAGTGGGACACTTGTGTATTTCATTTTCTCATACTTTGGAGATGTAATATTGGATAAGCATTCTGTGTACTCTGCCTGATTTTTGTTTTTGTTTTTGTTTTGGGGAGGAGATACAAGGTAAGGAAGTGGGTATAAATACAGTGTCCTGAGGAGCATCAATTAAAGGATGTTGCTTTCGACCTAGCAGATGTTTTAGGCTAACCTAGTGGTCTGAAAAGATAGAACATGCGGGTGTTTTTGCTGACCCAGCTTGTCGTGGTTAGAAGAGGGGGCCTTTTAGAAACCAGCCTTGACTGGGTGTCTGCTTTAGTATCCCCTTGAGTCCTTCTGCCCTAGAAGAATGTCTTTGATCCTCCTCAGACTGGCTTCAGGCCTGGTGGCTATCAGCACTCACTGGCTCCTCCAGTCAGCCTTTTTAGATCATCCTGATCATGGCGCTGAATTTCTTCTCTGAACTCATAGCGTTTGTTCCATATCATTCATTTGGCTTTTCTCTCATTTATAAAATAGAACCTTATCTACCCTTCAGGTTTTTGTGAAAACCAAATGAGAGAATGTGTGTAAAGTCCCTAGCACAGTGTCCTGCACTCAACGAATATACTCAGACTTGATATCTTGTCTCCTGCCTGTGCTGTTTCCTGTTGTTATTTATCTTGTGTCTTGTCATGTGCTTATTGCCGTATCTTCCGATTAAGACTGGAGTTGGAGGCTCCTGGGGCTGGAATCGTACTTTCTATTTCTTTGTCACCCTCACAGCATGTGATAGAGTATACTCTGCAAAGTTATTCACTCCTGAGTTCCTTTCTGTCATTCTTATTTTTTAGCCTCTTTCAAAGCTAAAAATATTAGCTATTATTTACTGTAAGTGCTTTACACATATTTCATTTAAATTTTTTTCTCTGAAAACTCCATTAAGTCAGTGGTATGGTCTCCATTTTACAGACAAAGAAATGGAGGCTTGGAGGAGTTAAGAAATTGTCCAAGGCGGCTCACAGAGTCTGAGCCAGGTTTCACACCCAGGGAAGCGAGTTTCCAAGTAGACAAGAAGGGACCTTAACTGATTGCACGGGGAAGTCCACGAAGGTAGTGTAATTGCATCAATGAATTCCAGAGCAGTGTAGATGCCCATTGCCCTCTCTTCATTCTCTTCCAACATTTGGCACTTTTTGTTTCGGATTGAGGTCAGTCTTTCTTCTGCCTGTGTGTGACTGCCTTGCATGAGTCCTTCAGCTGTTAATACTCAATGTCCTGAGCTGTAAACAGGGAAGAGGGGGTTGGGGTGTGTGTGTGTGTGTGTGTGTGTGTGTGTGTGTGTTGCTGGTTGAAACGGGGACCTTCCACAGAGTCACAAGGAAAGTATTCCCAGGGACGCACATGTGGGAGGATGAGGTATAGCAGTAAGATTTATTGAAGTAAAAACCAAGGACCATCCCCAGGTGCCTGTAGCGAAGCTCTGTCTGTCCTGCTGTGGAAGAAGTCCACCCTTGTCTTCATCAAACCCAGAAGAAGGGCCAGGGCCCAGAAATTCTGTGTCCTTGGTTCAGTCCATGCCAAAGCTTAGTCCCATTCAGTCTCTGTCCCCATCTGGCTACCTCAGTCTATTCCCAGCTGTGCTCCAGCCAGTGCTATGCTGCTGTATCCAGACCTGCACTTGGAACCTGTGCTTCGACCTGCATGGCTGCTAGGCCCACATGGCTGTCACAGAGAAAGAGGGAGCAGAGGAAGGAACAGGCAAACGTGTGTTACTGAGAGAGAGGCCCTTGTTAGGCTTTGATTATATTACCTTGGGCTTTCAAACTGACCAATCTCTTTCCCAGTCCTTCCTGGGCTTGTGCTGGACCCTCCCCCACAACCAGCCGGTCTTTCCCTAGATTAGACACCTCTTTTCTATGGTCACCATCTTGGCTCCTACTCTGCATGCCTCCAAGTAGAAGGACCTCCCCTTGTGCCATCTTGGCTCCTGCTTTGCATGTGCCCAGCTGAGGAATTCACCCTCTTCTCCCCCTCATAGTCTGGGGGAGTGGACCGATTGAATTCTAGGGAGATTGGAAAGCCAGTCCTTCCTCCCTGCAGGGTGGTGGGGGTGGATGTAGGGGTGTTAATACCCTTGGCAGGCCAATGCTACTATCCCCTGGAGTGTGTGAAGCTGTAGCTTCCAACCTAATTAAGCGTAGCCAGTTTTGCTCCCTTCTCTTTTATTAATATCTAGCTATCTACGCTAACATGAGTACAAGAATACTTGTTTTGTTGCATCTTAAAGGGTTAAGATGATCAGTGAGATAGCACATGTAAAACCAAAATATGTTACTGTGTTATATTCTTTCCATGCATCATTTTTCCAGGGGTGTCCAACCTTCTGATGTCTCTGGGCCACACTGGAAGATGAAAAGTTGTCTTGGGCCACACATTAAATACATTGTGATATGTAATCACAAACAAAATCTCATAGTGTTTTAAGTAAGTTTATGATTTTGTGTTGGACCTCATTCACAGCCATCCTGAGCCTCATGCAGCCTGTGGGCTGCAGGTCAGACACCCCCAATTAGACTAAGCATTCCACAAGGGCACCTGCTTTCATTTGTATTTATTTATTTATTTATTTTTAAACAATCGTGGTAAAATATACATAACACAAAATTTATCATTCTGATCACTTTTCAGTTCTGTGACATTGACTACATTCACGTTATTATGCAGCCATCACTGCCATCCACCTCCAGAAGTTTTTTCATCTTTCAAAACTGAAACTCTGTACCTGTTAAACACTAACTCCTTGTTCCCCTGCCCTACCCCCGACAACGACCATTCTGTTTTCTGTCTCTCTGAATTTGACTGCTATAACAATGTCATATAGTGTCGTATAGTATTTGTCCTTTTGTCACTGGTGTATGTCACTTGGCATATTGTCTATAAGATTCACCCATGTTGGAACATGTGTCAGATTTTCCTTTTTAAGCCTCAGTAATATTTCCTTGTATGGTTGCACCACATTTTGTTTATCCATTCATTCATCTTTCGGCTCTTGGGTTGCTTTTACCTTTTGGCTATTGTGAATAATGCTGCTATGAACACGGTGAACAAATACCCATTTGTGACCTAGGGGTGGAATACTGGATCATATGGTAATTCTATTTGTGATATTTTGAGGAAGTACCACCATACTGTTTTCCACAGTGATGGTACCATTTTACATTCCCACCAACGGTGCACAGGGTCCCAGTCTTCATGTCCTGCCATTTTCCCAATCATTAGAGATACTGAGCATCTTTTCATGTGTTTATTGGCCATTTGTACATTTTGGAGAAATGTCTGTTAAATCTTTTGCCCATTTTTTTCTTTTTCTTTTCCTTTTTTTTTTTGTTTTGTTTTAGTTTCTTGACCAATTTTAAGTGAGGTTGTTTTTGTTGTTGAGTTTCAGGAGTTTTCTCAATATTCTGGATCTTAATCCCTTATTGGATATGTGATTTGCAAATACTTTCTCCCATTCTGTGAATTACCTTTTTACTCTGTTCATTGGGTCCTTTGATATACAAAAGTTTTTAATTTTGATGAAGTCCAGTGTGCCAATCTTTGCTTGTTTCCTGTGCCTTTAATGTCATGCCCTTATTTTTCGGTAGGGTCTATGGCATACATGCCTTAACGACAAGAGTGATGATGCTAATAGTACTAGTCAGCATCACTCCTCACCAGGCACTGGGTTAAACATCCTTTAATTCTCACAACACCTTCATGATGCAGGTACTATTATTCATATTTCTAGAGTGGAAACTGAAGCTTAGAAGTTCAGTACCTTCCCCAGGTTTTGTACATGGCAGAGCAGGGACTTGAATTCCAGAGCTGGTACTCTTAACCACTAAACTGGATAGCCCAGTAGTTTATTTGTAGAATTAAGTGCATAAATACCTGAATGAACTTCATGGCTAACAATCTGATAAAGTTGCCTCCAGTTCAGATCTGCCCTGCTGTGTTACCCATTATTTCCCAGCTGCAGTCCTCCTGTTGTAATTCAGTGCACAAGAGTCCTCATCATCTCAGCCAGTTTCCTGAGGGTTTTCTGGGCTAAAGGCTTTGATTTCTTACACATCTTTGAAACTCTTCTTGGTAGTAGAAGACCTACGTCTTTTAATTTTTCTTTGGATTTGCTTTGGAACTACAATGTCAGGAAAAGGAAAAAAAGGGGGATTTAAACTGATGCTAAGTTGTCTAACTGACCAACTTGCTTTTAAGACATTACCTCCCAGCTGCTGTTTTAATCATTAATGAAGCACAAACCTTGTCTGGGATGCATGTCAAAAATTCTGTTTTGGGTTTTGGTTTAAAATTGAGTGTAATGGAGAGAGACTGATTCTTCCATCTGAGAGAATTGGGCTGCAAGTCTTTGAGAGCTGGGGACAAGGACAGGGCCTGTTATTGGACACTGTTGAGTTTTTTTGCCACCCCTCAAAGGAGAAATCACACAAAGTCTGGCATGTCATTAGTCAAAATAGAAAATGAGGCCTGAGAAATGATGAGGCTTGGTAGTTGAAACCAGAATTTGTTAGTGGCTTCCAGAGAGTGAGAACTCCTCATATTAACGCTAGAAATTTTTAAACCAGCAATTCAAAGAATCAGCAAATTCTAGCTGGGGCTTTAGTGTAACTGAGCAAACCGGGGCTCAGCCATGTGGTACCTTGATACGTGATATATGAGTGTTGAAGGAAACAGGTTTTTATTTATGCCAGGGGTGTCAAACTCATTTTCACTGGGGGCCGCATCAGCCTCGAGGTTGCCTTTAAAGGGCCTAATGTAATTTTAGGACTGTATAAATGTAACTAACTCCTTAACTAGGGGCAAGGAGCTCGGTGCTGTTGCTGGGTAGAAACACGGTGCTGGGCCAGATGAAACAAAGTGGAGGGCCAGATTCCGCCCGTGGGCCTTGTGTTTGCCACCTCTGATTTATGATTCCAACTTCGGGGTGGGGGGAGGGCTGAGAGCACTCCTCAGAGCCCTGTTCTCCCATGAGAGCCAGCCCTTCCCTTGCTCCCCAAAAGGCTATAAGCCAAAACCATGCCCCAGGAATTCTTCATGTCCTTATCTGTTCGAAAGTCAGCTGTGCAAACAGATCTCCATCCTCTCAGGAATGCGCACTTGTGGGTTTCAGAGTCGCCTTCTTCTCGAGCAGCTCTCTCCAGGATCTGGGGTATGCTGTCCTCAGCCTCCATGTAGTGGCTGAAGGAAACATGTGCCGTGTTACACAGGATCATGTTGGGGTCCAGGGAGGCACAGTCCCAAGAGAGTAGTTTCTCTGTATGTCCTTCAGAGAAGCAGAAGTCTGCAACTCAGTATCCCTGGTCATAGTTCAGTTCCAAACATCTCCCACGAATCTGGTCCTGCCTGGGCCATTGCAGGTGCCATTCAGCTGGTCTTTTTCCTTCCACTCTCCCTCCTTTTCTACACTGTGGCCATTCAGAATTTCAGATAAATATCCCAGAATTCTTCTGGAACTCTCCATCTCCCTCAGAATGAATTATGAATGTAGCCTGGTGTTTAAGCCCTCACTGAGTGGGCTTCTTCCTGTCTACTCTTTACTAGAAGACTGCACACACTCTTCCAGTCCCACTTCTTCCTTGCCTGCGTGCTCCATACCATTTCCCCTCCATAGGACTCCTCTCTTGCTCCATACCATTTTCCACAGTGTCTGTACCACTTTACATTCCCACTGGCAGTTCACTGGGTCCTGATTTCTCCACACCTTCACCAACACTGCTCTGATTGTAGCCACTGTAATGGGTTTGAGGTGGTTACATGCCTTTTGGGAGCATGTTATTGAGTACCCATATAGATTCAGGACTGTTCTGAACCTAAGTGAAGGATGTGTATCTAGAGGAAGGCAGAGCATCAGTTTCATGGGGAATATGTTCATTTTTCAGCATTTCATGTTTACTAGATGGTGCTATATGGTTGTTATATAACGTTTCTTTGTTGGGAGGGAGGGTGGAGGTGATAGAACAGACAGACTTGAGGGGTCACTTGTGCCTAAGTGACAGAGTGGAAATTATAGCCTTCAGCTGGACTAATAGCATTACCTGGCCCCTTAGTGAGGAGGTTTCCTTCTGGAGGAGAAACCTCCTGTCCCGGGGCCAGCTCACTACCCCGGGTACAGCAGCCATGCTGCAGTGCAGGTGCGAGGGAGGGGACAAGTGGGACAGACTCCCAGGCTTTCTGAGAGTCTGCCCTTCTTGGTGCTGGGGGTGTATAAGATAGCACCCTCAAGGAGTTTCCACTGAGAAGCAGGTGAGCACATAATTTCAGTGCCCTTTGGGTATGTGAGGGTATCATTGGGGCTCCGAGGAAAGCCGAAATAAGGTTCCTGAACCTGGTGTGAAGGATGAGAGGAGCTAGCCAGAAAGAGTCATAAGAAACCTCCAAACCTGTAGAGAATTTTTGTGAGTTTACATGAGCCAAACTAATGACAATTGCTGGGAATCTAAACCTTAACCAATTGAGAAAAATGCTCTGGAAAATATCGGTTTGTACCTTATTTTATACATTACAATCAGAAGATATAAGTGGGTTACATGAAATCCATTGGTGATAGTTTGGGGAGGGAGGAGGAAGCAAAGCTGGGAAATCTCTGGGCTTGGATAAAAAGTAAAATGATGTGTTAGGGTGGCCATTGATGCAGGCTGTGAAAGAATTCACAAAGAGAGGAAAATGCAGAGAGCAAAGTGTTACTCACTTTCCAAGAGAGGAAGGGGCCAAGCATGGAGAATTACATTGGCCCTGAGGGTTGGGGTTTTGAGCTTTTATTGGATTATAAAGGGTGGAGGGTAGTTGCTATTGCATGGACACTGGGCTGTTAGGGGCGTTGCGACAGAGGAGGTTTTGGTTGGCTTTGTGTAAGCTGCAGTTTGCTCCAATATTATCTTTGGAGCAGTTGTGTGGGTCAGTTAGTCACATTGTATTCTTGCTTTACAGTAATTTCCTGTCCTGTGACATAGGTTCAGAAGAGCAAAATGGCTCTTTAACAAGGTCATGTTTAACAAGGTCATAGAACTGTTCAGCAAATGGGGCCAGCTTTGTCCTTTCATTTCCCCCTCTGGTTTTAAAATTATTTTATTCATAATGATTAGACCTGGTTCTGGGTAGTATGGGAAAAGGTCTTCTTATGGCTACTTCCCGCTGGTTAGATGTAGAGTTGTCCCCACCTGAGGGTCTGGGCATGGGTCATCAAGGGGAAGAGGGACAGCCTGAACAGTTAAAGTTGTGACTAGAGGCTTTGGACAGAATCTCCCAGAGCCTGGATGCTCCATTTAATGAATAATATGAGATATTTGAGGAGACATGGCCCAAAAGTGAGAATAAAGAAAAAGGCTGCTGTAGGTCCTAGGAAGGGAGTTAGCTGGGAAAACCAGGACCAGATATTGGTCTTAAAATCCCACCAGTCAAATCCTTCTGCGGCCCCCTTTTTATAGAACTTCCAAGAAGGGAATAGGTTAAAGGAGTGACGGCCTTTCTTAGGTCTGTTGGAAAAGGATCCGACTGATGGTCCCGGTCTGGTCTCAGCTGTTAGGCAGAGGAACACGTGGCTAAAGAGATCTGGAGGAGAATATTGGTCCTCGGAGATTGTGATGGGCCTGTTGTTGTGGGTGATTGAGAACTATGTGGTCTACTGTGGGCTTGATCCTTTCATTAATGGCCCATCTGGGTCCATTGAAATAGGTGGGTACCAGGTTGGTCTCTAATTGGCTCCATTCTGAAGGAAGGATAGGAATTGCTACTAATGCCCCTCTGGGAGAGGTGTTGGCCCAGATCCAACAGTTCTTGTAGGGCTGAGTAGCCTTATTGTTTAGAAAATTAAGGGCCTCGTGGACTGTGGGTAGGTAAGGGCATTGGCAGAGAATGTATCTTGAGGGAGAAAAGATTACAAGAAGTGAACTAGGGTTCCCAGCAAGGACAGAGGAGCTCTCTTACCAGGTCTGGCACAGAGTTATAAAAGATGGGGATTACTCACTAGTACCAGAGCATGTCAGATACTTTCTGGGGCTCATGTGTCCATTGGCTGGGCTGTGGTGAGTCTAAGCTTGGTATCTGAAATTGGCAGGCAAAGGAGGGGAGAGTGGAGTCCTTGGGCAGTTCCTCTTATGGAGAGTTCTTTGGTGGGTCAGTGGGTTTGAGTCAGGAGAGAAGTGTCCACGGTGGAAGCCCAGAGAGCTTTGCTGCCGTGGGAGTGGTGAAAATTCCTCGAAAGGGGCCCTGTGTTTTGGCAGGGATGGTGCTGAGTGAAGTGCAGGGGTTAGGAGCAACTGGATGGAAGGGGCTGACTGCCTCATTGATGATTCCAAGGTCCTGTACTAGTTGATGGGAACCATCTGGTTTCCCGACAGGGAGAACAGGAGTGTTGTAAGGAGAGTTGGTGAGTCTTAGTAAGCCTGATTTGAGAAACTTGGTAATGAGGGGTTTGAGGCCCTTGAGGGCCTCTAGCTTAATTGGCAAAGAAAATGTGTGGGATCTTTCATACAGATAGTGATGGGCTGTGTGTGATGTGCCCTTCCAGGAATGTCAGTGTTCCAGACCTCCGGTGGGACCCTATTTACAACCTCAGGGGGAGGGAAGTCTGGGAGGGAAGTTGGGATTGAAGCAGTCCCTAACAGTTGTAGGGAAGAGGCCTGAGTGTGTAGGAGGATCTGAGTGCTAGCTAAGTCATGAAGTCCTTTTGTAGGAGAGGGGCAGGGCAATCAGGAATGACTAAAAAGAAGTGAGCCAAGACCTGATCTCCCAGAGTGCAGAGGAGGCTGGGGTTAGTAGGGTGGCCTGAGGCCTTCCCTCCACCCCTATCATAGAGACAGGAGAGGGAGACAAAGGGCCCAAAAACTTGGGGAGAGCAGAGTAAGTGGCTCCAGTATGGATTAAGAAATCAGTTAGTTTACCTGCAACAGGGAGACTTACCAGAGGCTAGGCCAATTAGATGGTGTGAAGTGGAGCCTGGTCCCATGCCAGGGCCGAGACCTTTGTCCGTGTCTTGGGGAGGCCAAGGAGGCCCGAGGGTATGGAGGGAGCCCCTGACAGTTTGGGAAGGGGAGCTCAATCTGCTCCTTGAGGAGAGGGCGCTCCTTCCTCCAGTGCCCTGTCTTTCTGCAGTGTGGGTGCAGTCCTGGTGGCTGCTGCTTTTTCTTAGGACACTGTTTGCTCCAGTGACCCTTTTGTTTGCAGCTGAAACAGGTTTGGGGCTCCAGTGCCACTGATGGCTGTCCTTGCTGTTGCGTTGGAGACCTCGGGCAAGTCCCTCCCTGAAGAGCCCCCTCAATGACTGAGGCCACTGTTCGGAAAAGCTCTTGTTGTTCCCGAGCTCATCGTGGATCCTGCTCCTTTTTCTCCTCTCGTCGATCCTCATCACAGTTGTTAAAGACTTTGAAAGTCAGAATGACTAACTCTGATTGCCGGGTCTGAGGGCCCTTTTCTAGCTTCTGGAGTTGGTGCTGAGAGCCCAGGGCTGACTGGCAGATAAAGTACATCACCAGGATAGACTGGCCTCCCTAGAATCAGCACCTAGGTTAGTGTAGAGGCAAAAAGCCTCTAAGAGCTTAGACAGGAAAAGAACAAGGTTCTTGTCTGGCCCTTGGGTGACTTCCTTAACCATGTCATAGTTAACAGGCTTAGTAGTGGCCCCCTTGATTCCCTTTGTGAGGCAGGAGAACATGTGATCTCGTTTACAGTGGTCAGGGGAATAGCTTGGTAGTCCCAGTTGGGGTCCTAGTCGGGGACAGCCATGGTGCGGGGGGCATAGCATGAGGCTGCCTCCGATTTCAGTCGTCCTCATCTCCTGTCACTTGGCTCAAATGCTGTCTCTCTCTCCTGAAGTGGTCCATGTAGAAGAGATACTGTGAATGGAAGGAGAGGTCATGAAAGAGGGTGAGATATTCAAACTCCTTTGTAAACTTAGCTGGGTTTGCTGAAAAACTGCTGAGTCTGACCTCGATTTGGAAAGGTTCGACATTGAAAAGGGAGCCTGGACCTGAATAACGGTTTCTGGTCCAGCAACCTCACAGAGAGGGAGCTGGATTGCAGGCTTGGGGGCTCCTGAAAGGGATGGCCGGAACAGGTATGCCCAGGAGAAACCCAGTCTAAAGGGTGTAGGGGAGAGGTCTGGGAGAAATAGGGAGAAGAGATGGAGAGGGTGCTAAAAAGGCAGGTGAAGGAGTAGAAGGGAGATCTGGAGGAGGAGGAGGTGCAGAGAGGGGGAGGTCATCTGCATCTTGGGAAGATGGAGGAGGAAGGGAAGTAGGTGTGAATAAGAGCATTCAACAGAAGGCATGGAGATCAGGGTGACGAGAGGGCCTGAAAAGGGCCTGGATGTAAGGAACCTCAGGCCATTTCTCAAGGTGGCTACAGTACAGGTCAGATTGGAGGACAGTAGGATAGTTAGGGGATCCCTTCGTGGGCCAGACCTCTGATCCCTTAGTTTGTACTGGGGCAGGCCATACTGCAATAGCAAATCAAGTGCTTGGGCTGGAGGTTGGTAAGTCCCAGAGGCTTCAAATTCTTAAGGAGACATCTCAATGGGGAGTCCCTAGGTGGGGTCAATTGAGTATTGCCCATGGCAGGAGCTACAAGAAAGAAAGAGAAGGACATCTCAGGGACAGAAATATGCCAAGGGAGGGAAAGGTCAGAGAAGGGCATCCCTGACTGTGACTACCTAGATAGATCTGACCCCGGGAATCGAGCATCCTCGACTCCAAGATCAGAGCGAGACCACAGAGAGCTGCCCTAGAGTCAGGCGTCCTCGAGTCCTAGGACAAGATTGAGACTAGGAGAAGAAGGTCAAGAGCTGTCCGTCATGGCTGAATCCCCGAAGGAAAGTGATAGGTCCTATGCCGGGGCTTGCAACCAGGGCACGACTAGAAAGCTGTTGCCTTTGGTTCTGTGAGTGTTAGTGTCCTGAGATCCAGAGAGACTTCCCTATCACTAGCAGTGAAGGTGGGCGAGGAGGACTCTATCCACAGAGTCTGGAGGGACGGAAAGGATTAGAATCCTCTCTAAACCTCACAGAGACAGGGGTAGGGGATTAGTCTGGGACGAGCTCCTGCTGCCCCCTGCCCCTCTAGTTGCAAGTCTCAGGAGGCGGAGGAGAGGGAAATAGAGAATGTGCCCGTACAGGCCACCAGAATGTTAGGGTGGCCATTGATGGGGGCTCTGAAAGAATTCACAGTGAGAGTGAAATGCAGAGAGCAAAGTTTTATCCACTTTGCAAGAGAGAAAAAGGGCCAGGTGTGAAGAATTATGCCTGCCCTGAGGGGTTGGGGTTTTGAGCTTTTATTGTATTATAAAGGGTGGGGGCTTGCTGTTGTATGGCCCCTGGGTTGTTAGGGGTGTGCAACACAGAAGGTTTTGGTTGGTTTTGTGTAAGCTGCAGTTTGCTCCAATGTTATCTTTTGCATGTGGCTGTGGGGGTCAGTTAGTCACATTCTGTTCTTGCTTTTCCAGTAGTTTTCCAGTCCTGGAGGCATAAGTTCAGAGTGTTAGAAAAATAAGAGTAAAATGGCAGTCATGTTTAACAAGGTCATAGGCCTGCTCACCCAAGGGTGCCACAAAAGCCAATGGCACTGGCTTTGTCCTTTCAGTAGATACATACTTCTTTTACATAGGTGGGTACAGGATAGTTAGCAGTTGACAGTCAGGGGATTTGTGGTCTTCACTCTGGTGTGGTGCTTGTGCTTTGAGAGGGCTGGAAAAAAGAAATGACTTTGACATTACAAAAGTATGTTGTCATAAATGCAAAAAGACAATAGACAGGCTCAGTTAAGGTAAAGATTGAGTTTGATGAGGGAAGATTCTACCCTAGGACATGACTACCTGCCATAAACTACTTTTAGTTACCAAGTTTTAATTTCAGACCATCCTTTGTGGTTACTGTAGGCTCTGAGTTAATAAGGCTGCCACACAGGCCTCCCCAGAGCTGATCAGGTTTAGTGTGTGGCCCCTTTTTGTCAGAGGGAACAGTTTGTCATTGAACTTCATAAAATGTATACTCCTGTTTAAGAAAATGTCCCAAGGGGACTTCAGTTTCAAAACTTTGCATAGACTTAGAGAGAAAGGTATGAAATGGTAGGCGCTTCGGCGCTCCACTAAGGGGCAGGGTGGAAGTGGGTAAAGGGTGGGGTGCTAGCACTTTGAGCATGGCCTCCCAGGAGCCCCACTGTAGTGGTCAGGAGGCTGCCTTGGAGGAAGGTGCACACACTCTCCCAGCCTTCTTGTAGGTGACGGAGGAGGATGCAGCTGCTTGGGGTAGTTAAGGGGCCTTCCCACAGAGGGTGGACATTCAAATCCTCACCCTCCAGGGTTCCTTTACCCCAGAGGCTGCCTTCTCGTGGTCCTTTGTGCCAACTCTTTGTTCAGTCATTTCCCTTGCAGTGAATGGGTGGGTGTGTGCTGTCCACATGAGAAATGTCCAGACCTGTAGGAATGTTTATGCGTTTATTTAAGCCAAACTGATGACAGTTGCCATTGCTGGGAAGCAAAACCTCAACAGACTGAGAAACTGCTCCAGAGAATGGCTGTTCTGCTCCCTATTTTGTACGTTACAATCAAAGGAGGAGGCCTAAGGGGGTTTCATGAAATCTGTTGGTGATAGATTAGGGCGGCAGGAGAAAGCAAAGCAGGGAAACCTCTATGATTGGATAAAAATAAGAGGAATAGACACCCACTTCTTTCACACTGGTGGGTGCAGGACAATTTACAGTGAACAATTAACATGATAATAGCAGTGAAGAGATTTGTGATCTCTGCTCTGGTTCAGTGGTTGTGCTTTGAGGGGTGCAGGTGTGGGGAAAGGAAATCACTTTGATATTCCAAAGGTATCTTGTTGGATAAGTTAGCCTAGATACAGAAAAAAAAAAAAAAGGACAGGCTCAGTTAAGGTGAAGAATGACCTTTGTTAGGGAAAAATGCTGCACTAGGACATGGCTACCCGCCAGGAACTGCTTTTAGCTGGAAAGTTTGAGGTCTCTGAGTTGGTAAGACCTGCCTCACACACCTCCCCTGAGCTTGTCAGGTTTAGTATGTGGCCCCTTTTTTGTCCACAATGCTATACCCATTCTTATTTTAAAGTTAGGCAAGAAGAAGTACATGAAGTGAAAGTAACAGATGTACACATTGTTTTAAAAAATTAGACAGTACAGGCCTAGCCAGTGTGGCTCAGTTGTTAGAGCATCGTCCAGTACACCCAAAGGTCATGGGTTCAGCTCCCGTTCAGGGTGCATGTGAGAGGCAACAGATCGATGTTTCTCTCACATCTATGTTTTTCTTCATCTCTCTTCCCCTCCCTCCCCTCTCTCTAAAATAAATAAGCATGTCCTCAGTGGGGATTAAAAAAAAATAAAGGCGATACAGGACTACATTTTGTATAAAGTGGCAGTCCCCACTTGCCCACCCAAGCTTGGCTCCCCAGAGGTAGGCCCAGCAGCTGCTTGGTGTGTGGTCCTTGTTCCATGAAGTTTCTTTTGTATGACTGGATTCTACTGTAGGTTTCATTTTACAACTTGCTTTTGCCATGCCATTGTATATTTTAGAGATCTTCATGGCAGCATATTTCAGTCCAGCTCACTGTGCATAGCATTCCGTAGAGCGGACAACAATTACATAGCCGCTGTCTTACTGGGAGGCAGTATGTTTTTTTCCTTATAAATGATGCTGTTTGTACAATTACACATTTCTGTGGTTTAGAATCCTAGAAGTGAAAACCTGGGTCAGACTATAGGAGCATTTAAAACTTTTATAGGGACTGCCAAATTGACTTCTAAAAGGGGGTACTGCATTGGACTCTCACTGACAGATCCCAAGAGTACTTAGCTATCTTTACATTTCTGCACCTCTGAAGAGGGAAAAGGTATTTGGTTGTTGGTGGTCTTGCGCCCCTGATGGAGAACCGTCTCCGAGTCCTGTTGGTCAAACACACTGCCTTAGGCTCGCTGCCTTCCTGAGCACCATGTCCGTGGAAGGCGGAGGTACAGTGCCCGCTGGCGGAGCTGTGCAGGCTCAGTTTCTCCTGCAGCCTCAACCTCCCCACCCTGTACCAGCTAGCCAGGATCTGTTCTTCTCTTGTTGAAGGCTTTTTTCCTAAGGACCCTTTGGTCACCATTTCCCAGTTGACCCTCATGTGAAATATCTTTTCTCCGTCTGCCTGCCAGCTGTGAGGGAACCACGTCTTTCTGTTGTTGTCCCAGGGTAGTAACCTTGATGCTCAAAGTCACACCCCCTGCATGCTAGTGGGCAACTTGTTAGCCTTGAGAATCCACAGGATCTCCCTCCTTGTCTCTAAAATTGGGAGTTTTGCACATCCTTTACTTAGGGTCAGAACAGAGGAGTAAAATTTGGTCCCCCCAGATCTGATGCGCATTCTCAGACACCGGATTTTAGATTCATTCCAGTTAGAGAGCTGGAAAGGAAGTAGGTGAGGAGAGAACTGCCATTTATTGAGGGTTTCTGCTTATTTCCCTGGCAGCACCCCCACGTAGTGGTATTATTTTCCTTGGTTTGTAGCAAGGCTGAGTCACATGCCAGAGACCTCCCAGAGAGAGAGTGGCAGAGCCAAGACTTGAACCATTGTTTCCCCCACATTAAAGCCGCTGCTCCTGCTCATAGGCTGGATCCAAATGAACCTGGAGATGTCGTGCCTGAGACCCTCCCCGGAGAGGTGAAAATGAACTAGGGCCACTCCCTGGGGGCCCTCCTAGGCCCATTGGCTGCCTGGAAGAAGAAATCGCAGTTTCTCCTCCTTCCTTTCCCTGAATACCTAGGCTCTGGCTTGGGTTTTCCAAATATCACTGTTCCCATTCACCCCTGGGGACCACCTTCCCGATTGTTAAAAAATTGCCATCATTTGCCTTGGCTGGTGTGGTTCAGTGGACTGAGTGCCAGCCTTCGAACCAAAGGGTCACTGGTTTAATTCCCAGTCAGGGCATATGTGTGGGTTGCAGGCCAGGTCCCTGGTGGGGGGCATGTGAGAGGCAACCACACATTGATGTTTCTCTCCCTCTCTTTCTCCCTCCCTTCCTCTCTCTAAAAGTAAATAAAATCTTTTTAAAAAAATTGTCATAATCTTTATGTATTGATATCAAATTGTCTTCAATGCAAGTTATAATCTGATTAAATTAGATGACCTTTTAAAAATTTTATTTAAAGACAAAAAATTCTCTTTATGCACAATATCTTTTTTTCTAGAGTCTAGCAAATATAGTGCCGTTCACTGTAGAATTTCTAATTAACATAAGCAAAAACAACCAAAAATTATAAAACAAATCCCCCAGTCCCTCAACTATCAATATTGAATAAAGCATTAAAAAAGCAGAGAAAACTTTTTTGTTTAGAAATGGAGAATGAATACTTAAGTTAGTAGCAAAAAAGAAAAAACCACAAAAATAAAACCCCAGGAAAATAACTAACAATCTCCAGGAGTGAGCTTCCCTGCCCAGGAGTGCAGGGCGGCCCTGGACCATCTCTCAGTTCCTGTGAGAGCACAGCATGGGATCCTGCTGTGGACCGCACCAAATAGCATCACCACGGCGGTCCTGATGCCACTACGCCAGAGCTGAGCAGTTTGTTGTGGAAGACCTCTCTGATGGCCTCAGAGCAGGGCTTCAGTGAGATGCTTCAGAGGATATCCTTCTGGGGGCAGATGGCGGAGATGAATTATTCACTCCCCTAGCTGTGCCATAGCAATTCAGCGTATAGTGGATGGCTTTTAGCATTTCCCGTTAGGGCTCATTCTTGGATTTCAGCTTGAAGTAGGTGTTCGTGTAAAATTCCTGGAGTTCCTTAATCACCTCACATTTGTGGGAATATCTCCAGGTGGCCGCAGTTATTTTAAGGGAAAATATCACCAAGAGGAAGACAAAGAATCCCAGCGTGCACTGGGACTCCTGCACAGTCACAGCAGCCCAGCAAGCCCACTCGTGTCACGGGTGGGGCTGGCTCCAATCAGAATATCAGCTCCTGTGTAGAAGCTGGAATGATTGATCATTTTCTTGCTTAGAGATGCCCTTGGTCCGAGCGTTGAATCAGAGTCATCGTCCCGTGGCGAAGACCACAACCCGGGCAAGCCAGAGGGTAAAGTGAAAGCTGAGGAGCAGGTGTTCGATCCACTTGGTTTCTCCTCTGAGTGGCGTGGCCTGGGCCGCACTGGTGTGGGATGGGGGCACCACCTTCATGATGTTGAAGTATCCACGAGCCACCGTGCTATTACTCAGGAGATATTCTCTTTATATTGACTCACCTTTTTCACTTGGGCAAATTTACTTTTAAAGTTCTTTTATCACTATTATAAATTGAAAAGCAGTGTCACTTGGCATTAATCCCAAGTAACATAAAAATAATAAATGTAGTGAAACCAAAACAAAGTTATTTTAGCTGAATCCTGTTGCCTACCCAGGGCCCTAGCCTGTGCCCTTGTTAGAACAGAGAGCATTCATAGTGGTGGAATGGCCGAACCTGGGAAGAAGTGGAGAGCCTCCGACAGCTGACGCAGTGTTACTGAGTCTCCTGGCCCCCCTGGAGCCTCCGTGGACTGGTGGCCCAGGGTGCATGCTCTGGGGAGTGCTCCGCAGCTTCTGGGCACCCGGTCTGCGCCCTCCCGGGGTGCACCCCTGCCTCCGGGCCTGTGCCCTGGCCCTTGCCTTCGCCAGGAGGGCGCCCTCCTCCACTTCTCGCACTCATGTAGCTCACTCCCTGCTCCTCCAGTGATGGTGGGCTCAAATGCCACGGTCTCCTGAGGCATGTCCTCTGATCACAGAGCCACTCTTGTCCTCACCCCGAGTGTCCCGACAGAGTACCCTGGGGACTTTCTCCATATTGTCATTCTGGCACAGATTAGAGTAGGTGTGTGTGTTTATCCTGGAGACTGAGCTGTGGGAAGAGGCGCTTTATACTTGTGCTCCTATCTCACTCGGGCCCCTGGGGGCTGGGGCAGACTCCTGTTGGAGGCGAAGCCTCCGCATGTGCCTTTCCTGCACAAGCCCCTGTCTGGCCAGGTGAGATGCTCAGCAGTGTTGCTGGGGAGCTGGGTCCTCTGGCAGGCAGTTAACAGCTACCATTCCCCACTCTAGAGCAGCACCTCCCCCTGTGAAGAGGCGGGTATGGGGACTCTGAGTGGCAGGTGGCAAGAGCCACTGTCTGGGGTAGAAGGCACCTGTGTGAGAAATGAGTGGCATGAAACCCTCGCGGAGGGTCCCCGACACTGTTAAAGCCAGGTCCTCTACAAGTGCCCCAAGGCCATGATGTCCTTTGGCTTCCACCTCCTTTGGTTTTCTGGCTCCATCTCCCCATTCACTTGGTCTTTGGGGCAGTCTGCTCCTCACATGGCCCCTCTGGGTTTTCGACCCCTGCTTGGCACTGTCCCTTTCTGGCTTTGCCTACTATGCACTGTGAACAGGCCCGGGTCTGTATCCCAACCCCTCCCCAGAGTAGGCAGGCCCATGTCTCACGGTCAGGCCAGCTTCCGTCTGGAGGGAAAAGAGCCCAGTTCTCCCCAGGGCTCCGGGGTGGAGAGCCGTGGGGAGAGCCACAGGGCTGCCGAGCAGGCGGTGCTCTGGTGCTGTTGCTCCTCTGAGGAAGGGGCCTCTCTTCTGATTTGCTCGGAGCTCTCCGGAGAGCTGTTGCCTTCTTGGTTGGACTGTGCATCCCCTCCAAGATAGGGGCTAGGGTGCATTCATCTTGGTATCCAGAGTGCTCGATGAATATATAATACAGCTTGGCTGGCCTTTCAGAGTGCAGCTGTTAGACTGGGGAACTGGGTGAGGGACAGATACTGTGCAGTGCTCTGACACAGGCATTTAATGCCTCGAGCCTCAGTTTCCTCAGTTATGACTGCTACATATCCCTTAGCTCAAAGTACATAATGCATGTAAAGCACTTGACTAAACGTTTTTGTTCCTCAAAAATGTTTCTGAAATTAATGAATTTTGAATTTGGAAGGTGTATTCTGGGAAGACTACATACTGGCTTTTTAAAATTAGAACAAAAATTTTTGTTTATTTCAATAGTCTGCCACCCCCACCTCCACCCACCCCATGGTATAGAAAAGTTAAAAATAAATTTCAACATGTGTACTTTCTGGAAAGAACAAAAGTTTTGAAATCACTAACTTTAGTTTCACTCCCAGCTCCATTAATGTGTTTGAGCCTCAGCTTTCTCATGGGAAATGGGGATAGCAGCCCTACTTTTTAAAGCGTGTGTATGAGCTAAATCACGAGGCATTAAATGAGGTGTTTGCTGGGGCTGCTGTAACAAAGGACCATCCACTGAGTGGCTTAAATAACAGAATTCCTTTCTCGCGGTTCTGGATGCTGGAAGTCCAAGATTGAGGTGTCAGCAGGTTCGATTTCTCTTTCGAGGGCTGTCCTTGGCTT